>JAJOOH010000433.1:0-48993 GCA_029582605.1 Solanum gracilifrons | reverse complement strand
AAAACTATATATATATATATATATATATATAATAACCCCACAACAAATTACCTAAAAAAACCCAACTTGGGCAGCTCCATCAAGGACCAAGTCCACGTCTACGGTCCGTGAAAGGGAGCCACGGCCCGTGGTGGTGCCCATAGTCCTCTAGGCAGTGTATCCCTTTCACTTTCCAACCTTCATGAGGCTAAGGCATCTTCACGGCCACTTCTACGGACCGTGGTCAAGACCATTATCCGTGGAGTGGCCCGTGGACTTGAGGAAGTAGCTTAGCCTCAAGGCCTTGCCTCAACTCAAGGCCAAGTCTTCTTCACGGCCACTTCTACAGACTGTGGTCAAGACCATTGGCCGTGAAGTGGTCCGTGGACTTGGGGCAGTGCTTGGCCAAGGTTGGGCAGCCTTTGCATTTGGCTTAGGCCTTGCCCCCTTGGCTTGGCACTTCCCCTTGCAAACCCTCAATACAAACCTAAAAAGGTGTTTCAACTATGGAATCTAACACACACCTTGATGTTGACCCTCAGGATTAGGCTGTAGTTAATTCTACCATTTTCCAAGTTGTTACATTATCCCCCACTTAGGAACATTCGTCGTTGAATGATACTAAAACACTTTTAAGGAAATGACGACTCAAGACTAACAGCCCATCTATCACAACACATTAATAGAAATACATAAACATAGGAGAAAACATTAAGTCCACATCAATAAACTCAATGCAATAAAAAGGAGTAGGAAATAAATCTACCAACTCACCATGCATCAGAAAAAAACATTTCTCATTTCGTTAGAGGAACTTCTTTCTCCAAATCACGTCGTGCTCATTACAACATCATAAGGCATTTTATGCAACTCTTTTCAAGAACACATTTAAGCATGATCAACAAGTCAACTCATGAAGCATTTAGGCAACTCATCATAGATGCATATCAACATGACGAATACAATAATGAAAGCTGATGTTCTCATATCCACATATATTTCATTAAAATATGCATAACATAATAAGATCATGGAAACACATTTTCACACATGACTCCAAAACATGAAACAAGCTACAAGGAACCGTTGGTCTCAAGCTTGAATAAGAATAGAAGAAAGTGACAAGGATGTCAAAACTCACAACAACCTACTAGTAGACATACCATCCCCTACTTAAGAGAAAAACCAACTAAGGCTATCATGAAACAACATAAGGATCTCATCACCACAAAAAGGAACTATAACTTACCGGTACCTTTATCTAGATTACCTCATTTTCCCTCTTTGGCTTGAAGTGCATAGAAACGGTTCTTCTTTGGAACATTGGGATCCGAGCAATTAAGAGAAACTTGTTTAGCCTCCCTTCCTCTAGCCATAAGAGTAGGATAATATTTCACTTGGTGATCAAGCTTTCCACATCCATAGCACCCACTATTATCGGCTAGACACTTCTGATGATGCTTCTTCCCACAATTGTGAAAAGTAGGTTTAGCAAATGGAGATCCATTACCTCTCTTAGTTAACCTTAGGAGCACTTGAAGAATCTTGGTTTGGAGCTCTCCTCTTGAACCTAGGTTGACCTTGCTCATCGGATATATGCCTCTTCAAATCCCTACACATCCTCTTAAGTTTGGACTCCTCAATAGATTGATCATACACCATAAGCCTAGAAATATTCATATCATCATGGAGCATCGCCGTATGGCGCTCTTCCTTGAGTAGGTCGGATACACCAGACACAAACCTACTCATCTCATCTCTTAGGTTGGACACCAAGGATGGAGCATACTTAGACAATAGGGTAAACTTCAAAGAATACTCCTTCACATTCATGTTACCTTGCCTAAGGTTTATAAATTCCTCAACCCTACACTCCCTCTTTTCACGGGGAAAGTACCTACCAAGGAATGCTTCCTTAAACTCCTCCCATTCTATAGGACCGGCTTCTAAAGGTTTATTGCTCTTTCATTGAGTGAACCACACTTGGGCCACATCTTTCAATTGATAGGAATCCAACTCCAATTTTTCCCTAGAAGTTACTCCCATAAACCGTGACTATCTTATAAACTTCATCCAAGAATTCTTGGGGATCCTCTCCCACTTTAGAGAAGAAATATCGGAGGATTCATCCTTACAAAGTCTCTAAACCTTGAGGCCATGGTACTCTCATTAGCATTCACCCTAGGCCCCATATCTCAGTTAATTTGAGTCGTTATGGCTTGAGCTAATGTTAGAAAAGCTGACCAAATATCTTCATTGGTCATGGCCGGGGGATCCAACGGAACTTCATTCTCTTGAGGCACTTGGTAACCTTGAGGACCTTAGGGAGGAACTCCCTCATTCATAATCTCTTCTTCCATGCTTCTTGAGTTAGCCCTTGTATTCATATCCTATAAACACAAGAGAAGGGTTAGGAAAAGGACACTTATAGAACTAACCTCTAAGGCACGACTTCAAGAATAATGAAAGAAGTGTAACTTTCTAGCGTCCAATAGCCTCTCGTTCATAGATGTGTCGCGACTTACATCGATAAAAATGACTCTACTAGACGTGGCATCTCAGACATCAACCCTAAAATCCATTTACAAAATCTTATGCTTTGATATCAAGCTTGTCACGACCCGAGTATAGGCCCCGGATGCGACACGGCGCACTTGACCTCGAAGGGGTCTCATACAAGCCTCTTAGCATTCATAACATTCGATATATAAAAATAGTACAAAATTAAAACTTATTTAAATCCAAACTTTCAAAAATACTCATCTAACAATCTTTCAAAAGACACAGCGGAAGTCTAAGTGTCACATGGTCATCTTAACAATGTACTTGAAACTAAAGTAGGACCACGACCCTTTACAATTAAAAGAACTATAATTGTCTATTACATGAAAAGGAAATAAACTTTTAAAAGACACTTGTCCTCGATCTATGTGGACGTACCACTCTAGCCTTGGAGGAATATCAATCCAAGCACTTCAATCTAGCTAGAAGCAATCAAAATAAGAGAAATATGGCTTAGCACACAAAAATGTACTAAGTAGGATGACCATGTAAAAACATGCTTTAAAAGGGACATTTTGGTTGGAAACAATGCATTATGCCACTTTTTAGAAATACCATGAACAATAGTATAAGAGACATACAGTACAAGTATAATCATCATACAAGTCATAACTTCACATTTGGACAATATCAGCATGTAAGTCATTACTTTCACCTTAGACCTTCACCTCATGTAACCCTCATGATATACCTTGTGCAATTTATGGATAGTGTCTGATACCACCATACACACTAAGGAACCACTGTAAGGTCACCAAAAGTGAATTTACCATTCCTTCCTTTTCAGCTTTGCATGATATCCACACATAAAAGACATAACATTTTATAAGACATGACAAGGATAATACAATGCAAGTATAGCATGCATCTTTACATTAGACATATAGGCATTTAAGTCAACCTTCTTCATTAACTTCATTTAGAAAACATTCATACATTAGTCATTAAGACTTAGAGAACTCACTATGACCCTCTCAAAGCCTACTCGTGCAATGCATGGATGGCATCCCATACTACCACCCACACTTCATAGAACTTCTCAAGAAACCATAATGCACATCTCACATGATGGGAATAAGCACTTAACCGACATAGATCACATTAGCTTGACATGGAATCCGGTGTCATGAAACCCCACACCATAAGAGGTGGTCTACTTGCCTAAGGAAGACCGGTTCATCTAGCTTATGTGGATCCAGAAGCTAGGAACTATGAGGGCTCATAGTTATCGGATATGGAAAATGTTCATTAAAATCCGACTAACGTTAGAAGAACCGCCATCCTACCATATCCTCTCGGTGCTTTTCCTGCATTCTCATACAGTAGTTTCATTTACATAACATTAGTGTACTTGAGAGGGCTACCATCATTAGGCCTACAAACCCAAAGTACCTTACCCAAGAAAGGGCCACCACCAATAGGCCTACCGTTTCAAGGTACATTAAGGATAGCTCATTGACTTTCTTAGAGAGAGCCACCACCATTAGGTCTGCCATTTCTAAGTTCATCATTTAACACAAGAAGGAGGCCACCACCATTAGGTCTACCACTTCAAGTTTTAACATCACACACATGGAAGAGCCACCACTATTAGGTCTACCAATTCAAGGTTTATCATAGAATACTTCATCATTCATTTATAGAATGGCTACCAACATTAGGTCTACCAATTCAATACATTAAGACATGAGTCAAGATACATTCATCATACAAGAAAAGGATGCCCAAGCCTACCAATTCAAGATATACAACATATATAAGACAACACTTCACATTCCATCATCATGATACATGTGTGTCAAATTTAGAATTAGCCTTTCAATAATAACGCAAATACCTTCAAGACATGATCACCTTAACTTCATTGAATTCACATTCATATACTTAGTTAGTAAACCCTAGCTCCCACTTCATCTTCTTCCTCGAGTTAAAGAGAGAAATATTGAGAGAGGAAGAATTTTGGGATTTTATTTGGGTGTTTTGAATAATCGGTTAAAATAGGTGTTAAAAGACTTGAAAAAAAAATATATATATCTATTTTAAATGACCCCACAACATTACAACTGAAATAATAAATTACCTAAAAAAAACCCAACTTGGGCAGCCACGTCAGGGACTAAGTCCACTTATACGGTCCGTGAAGGGGGGCCACGGCCTGTGGTGGTTCCCGTGGTCCTCTAGGAAGTGTCTCCATTTCACTTGCCAACCTTTATGAGGCCAAGGCATCTTCACGACCACTTCTACGAACCGTGGTCAAGACCACTGGCCGTGAAGTGGTCCTTGGACTTGGGCAGTGCTTGGCCAAGGTTGGGCAGCCTTTGCCTTTGTCTTAGGCCTTGCCCCCTCGGCTTGGTACTTTCCCTTGCAATCCTCAATACAAACCTAAAAAGACCTTTCAACTATGGAGTCTAACACGCACCTTGACGTTGACCCTCATGATTAGGCTCTAGTTCATCCTACCATTTTTCGAGTTGTTACAATGCTAGGAGAGCACCTGAAAAATGCGAGTAAGAAGGAGGCGAGTTTCCTAGGTTGTAAATCTTCTCCCTTATTCTGAAATTGAGACGTGTTAAGTTGCGCTCCAAAGAACTCCATGAACCAGCACGACTTCCAGAACTTCCTACACTTCAACCACCTTAAGAACAAGCAGAAGAACATGCACCACAAGTGCCTCCGGCCCAATCACCTCTGGCACGCTCTATGAACTGGTAGAAGGCTGCCAATATGCGGAAAATTCTGAAAGAGAAAAGGTTGTCCACAGATGGGGTAGTGGACAAATATTGAGCAGTGTGGGAGACACCTCTAGTTACAAAAAATTGAGCAGTTTACAAAGCCTTGAATTCTCTACGTGCGTACGTGGGTCAAAGAGTTCTATGAGATCAAAGCACAGTTACTCTCAAAAGGGAAGAACAAAGCTGGATCAGCGGCACCGTTAGAGTTTGTTGAGTTATGTGGGAAGAAAGTTAGGTACAGTGAAAACGACATAAATGATTTTCTTGCTTGCATAGTTCGAATAGTCCCTATTTTGACTACTCAGCTCCATACCAATTCGTTAGAGAACTTGAAGGGGTGGTTGGCCCCATTGCTTTCTAATGCTTCACCCCCATGGATATAGGCAGGGGTCCTAATTGAAATTAGATATTTGAATGTGGCTGCTACGTATTGGTTTGGTTTCATATATAACACTTTGATGCCGTCCTAAAATGAGTCCATCATCCGTAATTCAACTGACACACTTATATGGCACATTATTGATCGGGAGAGGCTGAACTTGGGGTCCATTATTTCTCAAGGAATTTAATGAGGGGAAAATAGTGTCAAACCTCGTTGTCTTTTCAAGTTCTCATTATCGATTTGTGTCATCGCGCTAGAGTGCCCTTTTTGGTGAAGATCGATACGGAGGTGACCCCTACCTCATCTACTCATATCCGGAGGATTGAGGCCGAGTATATGAAGGACGAGTCTGAGCGATGAAGGACACCACTGGTGGTTACATCTCAAACTGTCTATATAAGTGGCTTTGGAGACCTATATTGTAATACCCCGTATCTGAATAAGGGTAATGAACCAGAAAACTTAGAATCTATAAGTGCCATCCATGAGGACAACCAAAGGTCCGTAGGTGGACCTACGGACTGT
The DNA here is from genome assembly GCA_029582605.1 of Solanum gracilifrons. Taxonomy (NCBI): domain Eukaryota; kingdom Viridiplantae; phylum Streptophyta; class Magnoliopsida; order Solanales; family Solanaceae; genus Solanum; species Solanum gracilifrons. The sequence goes on along the minus strand of JAJOOH010000433.1, from coordinate 42,813 downwards.
AGGTGTGGTCTGTGGAGTGGAGCCCCAAAGTAGGATTTCTGACCAAGAACGACAGTCCACAAGAACGGGTTGTGGGTCAAACCACGGTCACTCAGAACATGTCTAGGCATGGACCACAACTAGACCTACTAATCGTATGTCGATTCACGCCTCGTGGTCTAGGAACCATTGGTCAGGAGAAAAGTCTCTGACCACCGACCACAGTTCACCAGGACGGAATGTAGGTTCATCCACGGTCCACCGACGGGGTCCATCGGTCGGTAGGTCAGTGGCTGTTGGCAATTATTTTAGGGATATTTAGGTCTTTTCCTAATTAATTAATTCATATACTATGTCATTTTTTCTACATTTAGAACCCCTATATAAGTCATTTTACTCCCAAATTAGACCAATTTAATTCATTCTTCCAAATTCCCAAAAGAAAACCAACCCCTCTCAAATATTCTCTCTCTAAAACTTAAAAAAGAAGAAGAAGAAGGCTTCACCTAGGTTTTCAAGGTCAAGGTTCAATTCCTTCTTGGATCTTAGCATTGGTCTTCATTGTTGAGGTATGGCAGTTGTAATCCATGGATAGTTTTCATCCACGGAGGCCTCTCAAAATCGCCAATTTTAAAAAGGTAGAAACCCCAAATTGTTAGTGTTTTATTCAAAAGTAATGGGTTCCTTTCAAACTTGATTCTAATGGTTGAATTATGTCATTAAAAGCATGAATTAATGATTTCCAAAAGATTTTATGATGTATCCCCGAGAACCCATGAATTTCCCCTATTTCTCAATTGTGATCTCATAATGTAGGTCTTAGTTGATGAAAGTGAATTTTATGAATTGATGCATGAAGTAATAGAATCACATGAACTATAATGAAATCCAGGTCTAATGAATGAATTCTAGATGTGATGATGGAAAGTATGTTATGAACCTTGAAAGGGTAATTTTTATGATATTATGCATGGTTTAATGAAGTCTATGTATATGTTTTAAGGACACTTGAGGGTAAAGTGTCAATAATTATGATAATGTTGTTGTGTTTATTAAAGGGGCATTCTCATGAACATATAATGATGATGATGTGAAAGGTTTTCTCACATAATGATGATTCTAAGGTTGAAAGTCTTTCTCACCTAATTGATTCTAAGATTTTACATGTAGAAATGGACGGTGAAAGATTTTGTCAAGCATGATCTAATGAGATATCCTAATGAACTAACTTGGATTGGTTTCAAGGACATCCTTCCATGAGTCATGAATTATGTAAAACTTAATAAGTATTATGTGGGAATTAAGCTTAGCACCGAATGGATATTGATATTGAGATGGATTCTCTCTCGTTAGTAGAGGTTGGGTTTCAAGAAGAAGTCTCACGAGATGAAAGCCCTCCTGTTAGTAGAAGTTGGGTTTCTAGTAGCAATCTTCTTATCCCATAACTATGTGCCCACATAGGTTTATTATCTAGTAGATCCACATAAGCTAGAAGTTCATGGTTCTACCCTAGGCAGGTAGAACAACTCTTTTTGGTGTGGGAGACATCGGGTTATCATGTTTTAGCTCACATGGTCTCCATGTCAGTTAAGGCTAATTCTATCACAATAAGAACATGAATAATGAACTATGGTTACTCAAGAAGCTTTGTATATGACTTCAAAGGTTATAAACATGATGTTAACTTATGTAGTCCATAATTATGACTTATGACTTCTAATATCTTATATGATGTTTAAACTTGGCAAATTGCATGCTTTGAAATGAAATGTCCCTTCTGAATGTTCCAAGGATTTTTATGCATGGCTATCATACATAGTGCACTTTTGTACTAACACATACTTTTGCCTACGTTGTTCCCCAATGTAGGGTCTGACATGCAGGGTTTCCATTCTATTTGCTACAGCTTGGACTTTGATCTTTTCCCAGGCTTGGTGAGTCCCCATGGTTCAAGGACGAAGTTATTGTTTTAGTTTCCACTTCTTGTATGTCCTTTTTTGACATGATGTATGTGCTAGGCCCGATTTCATTCAAAATTGTAATAGATGGCTATATTGAGCCAAGTGTCTAGACTTCCGCTTTCTTTTATGAAAAAACTTTTTTAAGACTTGGAAATGTGTTTTACTCTTATTGTTCTATTTGTTATGTGATGAAATCTAAGTGGCTTGTATGGATTACTTTGTGGTTCTATACGCCATGTTACATCTAGGGGGTACCCCTGGGTCGTGACAAACTTGGTAATAAGAGCACAATGGTTAGAATGATCTTAGGATTATGTATCATAAGCCATGTCTAGTAGAGTTTTATTCATGAGTGTGAAGCACGCCACATATATGAGTGAGAGGCTACAACATGTTTAGGAAATTTTACCCCTTCAAAATTAGTTGATTTTTAATGTGAAATTGATTGAATTGTGGTTGTAGTATGTTGGTTTTAGTGTGGGGGAAGTCTAAGTAACCCGATTTCAACCGAACTACTTGATTTTTCCCAATGATAGATTGTCTAATGATATGCTCAAATTACACTTCCCTAATGAAGTGTAACGACCCTAAAAATGAACTAGTGAAACTAGAGCCTAACTAATGAGTATGTGAGTCTATCTTGAGTTTTGAAGTAGGTTAAGGTTGTCCCGAGCCATGGTTGAGGTGTTTAGGGGTTAGACGTCAAGGTACGACTCCCCAAGGACCACCCTAAGGGTCCTTGAGGATAACACTTACTCTAGACCCCACGACCCCAAGGAAACCATAAGGTTGCCTCAAAAGGGGTGACCTACGGAAGGGTCCACACCCCGTAGGTCCATCCACGCCCCGTGGATAGCCTCCATAGGTCAATACCCCCAAATGGAGGAAATGAAACAAACCACGAAGGGACAGTACGGTCCCGTCAATCCATCCACTATCCGTGGATGGTGATTCGTGGATTTGGACCTGCAATCTGGTTTTTTGATTCGGCCAATGTAAGGGTGAATTGGTAAGTTCAACTCAAGTCCTAATTAATGTATGGACGGTTATTTTAAGTGTATTTAGGTATTTTAAGAATATTAAAACAATAAAATACTATTTTTAGATTCATTCTTCAAATATTCCAAATCAAAACCCTCCCTCTCAAAATATCTTCTCTTTAAGAACACCATTGAAGACCAAGAGGAGAAGATGACTTAGGGTTTGAAGAGGAAGGCTATTTGAGTGTATTTTTCGTGGAAATCATCTATTAAGGTATGGTGATCCTTCATCTAGGGTTAGTCTTCACCCTAGAGTCAATTTCAAAGAAGTTTTCAAAGTTTCAAAGTTCATGAAAAACCCCAAGTTTCACTCAACTTCATGGGTTCTTGCATCAAACGATTTCAAATGATGAAATATGATTATATTGATGTTTAATTGATTATTTAAAATGAAAATACTATATGAAGCCATGATTTATCTAAATTCCTAAATAGAGCCTTATGAAGTGGGTTTGTTGATAATGAATGAATGTTGATGGATTTATGCCTAGATTGATTTAGATTGATAAATTGTATCATTATATATGCCTAATTATGGTGAATTGTTTATGAATTTAGGATTTTTTATCATGGCTTTTAAGAGGCTAAGTTGTGACCTAATTTCATGCTAAAGTGGAATTGTTCTTGAATTGTTGATCCACTTGAAAGATGGAGGTGTTTACTTACCTTATAAATTTATCCAATTGAAAGGTGGAGGTTTTTACTTATATGAAAATTGTGATCATGGCCTTGAAGGAATAGTTTGACTAAATGAAGTACTATCATGATATTGTACATGTGAATGTAAATGTGTCGTGATTAAAAGCATGTTCTCACTTAACACTCATGAATGATTATAATAGAATGTTAAGGGTTTCTATAATGTAATATTTTATATTGATTTTGTAGACCTAGGTGCCCTCTTCTTGATAAATGAAAGCTATGTTAAATTGGACCTCTTGAATTAGTAGGCTTAGGCATCCTTTTCTTATATAATGAATGTATCTTGACTTAGTGTCTTAATGTATTGAATTAGTATACCTAATATTGGTAGACTCCTCTTCATAAATGAATGAATGTCTAGAATTGGTAGACCTAATTTTGGTAGACTTTATATTAATGACTAATGAGGTATTTTAGACTATGTCTTGAATCGGTGGACCTAAGCTTGGTGGACCTTCATGATGAGCCTATAACCCAATGTGAATATAAAACCTTGAAGTGGTATACCTAATGGTGGTCGCCTCCTTCTTGTGTGAAATGATGAACCTAGAGTTGGTAGATCTAATGGTGGTGGCTCTCTTTAAAAGGATCAATGAGTTATCCTTAATGTACCTTCAAACGATAGTCCTATTAGTGCTAGCACTTTCTTGGGAAAAGTAATTTGGGTCGGTAGGTCTAAGATTGGTGGCCCTCTCAAGTACAATGATGTAATGAAATGAAATACTCTATGGGAATGGAGGCTCAACACCGAGTGGATATGGCTAAGATGGTGGCTCCCCAATGTTAGGCTAGAGGCCAATGAACATCTTTCTTATCCCATAACTATGTACCTACATAGGATGTGTACTAGTTCTACCCTAGGCAAGTAGAACCCCTTCCACGGTGTGAGGTTACATGACACCGAATTCCATGATTTTTCTCTCATGGTCTATATCGATTAATGCCAATTCCGATCATGTGAGATGTGCATTATCGTCTCTTCAGAGTTTCTATGAAGTGTAGGTGGTAGTATGGGATTCCATCTAAGCATTGCATGAGTAGGGTTTGAGAGGGTCATAGTGAGCTCTCTAAGTCTTAATGACCAAATGCATAAAAGTCCCGTAAATGCATGAATGGGTCCTAAATGAAACTAATGAAGAATGTTGGTTTACATGCTTAAATGTAAAGATACATGCTATACTTCGATTGTATTATGAGTTACTTCCTTGTCATGACTTATTGTATATGAATGTGCCTTGTCTATGGTGACTCCAAAAGAGTACTTAGTGTGAGTAGTAGTATGGGATGCTACTTGCACATTGCACAAGTATGACTTAGAGTTGTCTTAGATGTTTGTCTTAATGTGATTCATGTGATGTTCATGTCTCTTATATGCTTTATTGTGTAAAGGTGGAGAGGATGAATGGTAAGTTCACTTTTGGTGACCTTAAGGTGGTGCCTTGGTTTGGGTGGTGGTATGGGACGATATGATACATTGCACAAGATATAGCTTGAGGGTTACTTGAGGTGAAGGCTCAAGGTGAAGGTAAAGGGTTATGTCTGATTTTGACTAAATGTGAAATATGTGACTTGTATGTTAGTTGTGACTTATATGACGCCTCTTGTATCAATGTTTCATGAAGTTTTACAAAAATGGCATAAAGTGTGACTTCCAAACAAAATGTTCCTTTTAAAGCATGCTTTTGCATGGTCATCATACTTGGTACATTTTTTTGTGCTAACCCATATTTGTCTTATTTTTACTACAAGTGTAGGTTTCGACAAGTGATTGATTCTAGCTAGAGTTGAAGTGCTTGGATAGAGTTTTCCTCCAAGTTTTGGTATGTCCTCATGTATTCGAGGACAAGAACCTTTATGTTTCCTTTTTGTTCATTAAATAGACATTTTTAGTATTTTTGATTGTAAAGTGCCGTGACCTTATCTTGTTAAAGTTTTTTCTTAAGATGGCCATGTGAGACTTAGTATTCCGCTGCGTTAAAACTGAGATTTTAAATAGTTGGTTTTCAGTAAAGTTTTTAATTCCGCACTATTTTCTATATATCGATTGTTGTGAATGCTAAGAGGCTTGTATTAGACCCCTTCTTGGTTGAGTACCCTGTGTTGCTTCCGTGGTCTAGACTCGGGTCGTGACAAGAAGTATAAGCGGTCGTCGTCAAATAAAGAACCCAACTTGTAGGTTGGGGTCGATCCCACGAGGAATATGGTTGACTTAAACTTAACTTACGATTAATTATGTTTAGTCAAACTATTTCCGAACTATTTCCGAAACAAGTAATTAAAGGGGCTGAATTTGTGTAGGCAAATAATCGCTTGTTGTTAAGTAACAATTGAGCAGGATTCAAACTTAGTTTTATCAATGAGGAGAGAAACTAGGGTATATGCGTTCCCCATAAGCTCTTATTGAGGTAATCTTGATTATAGTAATCCTTTCATAGTGTGTCACATGCAAAGTTGGTAAGTTAGGTTTCCCTAAGTGATTGGTCCTCCAAGTAGGGAATTTCACTCCGCACCTTGGTCTGGCTACGTGTATGTTCTTTACTAATCCTTACATTTACCTCAGATTAGGCATCACATCAATGTATGATTTAGTTTTCACCCTCGTACCAATTGATATTAGACTATTAGATAGTATCACACTATATCTCTGTTGATAATTATTTTCTCATTAACAACCTCCTTGGTCCGAAAATTAGCAGCAAGGCGAGTTCTAACGCGTGCACTCGTTAAAAATACTTCTTAGTGAAAGAATTACCAATACATGTATCAACACTAGTCAAGAATTACTTAGTTATTATTTATACGTTGTTAATTGCTCATGGTCCCACAACCCTATTTGTGGATTTAGTTACTCATGATTGAAAGAACATAATTCATATTTTGATAAAAAGAATTCATGCACTTACGTTTTGTGTCGAAGAAACTCGAAATCTCCAATTGAATTTCAAAGCCAAAATCTTTATAAATCAAAATCCAGAAATCAAATTGCTAAAGTTGCAAATTAATTTCCAAAGAAAATATCAAGAACTAACAGTAAACAATAATGTCTAACCCCCAAAAACGAGGTTTACATACCCTATTTATAGAAAAACATATCCTAAACAAAAAGGAAAAAAAATAATGAAATAAACTTTATGGACGTGGGTTTGATCGACGACTCGATATACGAACCGTGGGTCGACCTATGGTCTGTAGGTCCCCTCTGTTGGTCAACACTTATACTTTTTATTCAGAAGCATGGAACCCTCATTCTCTAATCTGCTTCTACGGACGTGCTGGATGGATCGTGGGTCAATGGTACGTGGGTCCTCTTCCGTGGCTCCACACTTAGGATTTTCATTAGGTACTAGAGCTTCTAGACTAATTCAAGGTGCACATGTCTAAGAAGGGACCGGGGCCAAGAAAATTAACTAAGGGAAGGTGAGTTCGGTGAATCAAAAGAAATGGTGTATTTAAGGCTCAAACATTTGGATCAAAGGGAACATTTATTTCATTTGGTTGGATAATTTTAGGCTTAAGTGGACTAATTTGAAAAAGGGCCTATGCTAACTTCCCAACTTCTAGCCTAGATCATCTTAGCAGGACCAACGGGGCAAGTTCTTGATTGGCACAAACTGTCTGAACATTCAACTTTCTCACACGCTCTTGGCACATTGTTTCATTATCAGATTATCATATTAGCCAGTTCAAGTTTTAGCTTAAGTCATGAGTTCAAATCGCTTCCTTATCATCTCACATTGAGATCCAATAAGTTCAACTCAACAAGACTATCGATCTAGCACATTTCAACATTTTTGGACAGGGATCATTTTTTTATGCTTTTTCATGCCATCGTACTTTCATTTTTCTACTTATACCTACACATACATTCCTAAACATGCCGGTTCAATAGAAATTAAAACAGACTCTTGGGGGAAAAGAACACAGGCAAGAAAACCCCAAGAGACGATTATGAGTTGTATTACTCAGACGTCACCCTATCAGTCGCAATCCATTTACCCCACCCCCAACAAAATACAGTGAAATTATCCCCAATGCATAAAAATTAAAGAGTAAAGGATCGGGTGAAGAAAACTTGTGGCGCATTGCACCAAAGACCACTCAAGAAGAAGGTGGGTCCGGTTTCCCGGAGCCCACTAGATCAACACATGGAACGCCATCAGTGGCGCTCACATTTACCAACTCATCACCCTTAGTAGTGCTATCATCAGGCACCTTTAGTAGTGCTCATGCTACTACAGGGACCAGCACCTATCTCCCTAGCCCACTGCTATCTCATCTCCTCATCAACTATGAATGCCCTCATAACTACCTCAGTCTGTTGGCGCTCCCTCTTCCTCACTCTCTCAACCTCAGTATCATTAGAAGTACGACCAGAGCAGGCAAACTTCCCAACAGTACGGGAAGAATCTGGTTATGGCATACCATCTCCGAATAGGGAACATAACACTGTATCATCGACCGGTGCCATAGAGGCAGAGTTTGGCTCAATCTTTAGGGGAGCAAGAAGTACAATAACATACAAGGCTCTATATCTCCTTCTTGAGGGAGGTCACATCAATAGTTGGGGCCGACCTCTTTATGACTCTCAACTCAAAGGCATCCACGCACTGATGAACGGCCTTGCTATATAAACCTAGACTGCGTGCCATCCACTCATACTTGTGTCTCTGAAAGAGGGTGTGGATGGTCATAGCGGTGTGTAGGCTACCTGTAAGAATTTGACGCTCCTATATGATCAGTCTGGCCATCCTATCATGCTCGTTCAACATATGAGAATCCCTATAAATCTGATGTTCGCCCTTCACATACCACCGATTGAGCTCCTTAGCAACTGGAGTAGGCTCGGTACTGGGGAACTGAAATGTTGCCCGCACTATCAGCCTTAGAAAATGAGGCGGTGATGCTGTGGGAAATGGAGCCAAATCCAGGACTAGATGCGAACTCTAAGCCAACCGGTGAACCGATCAGTGTATCCCCCTAATCAGGCTGGGGCAGTGACCACATCAGAAAGCACTTGTCGGGCTCGATTTCGTGTGGTACATGGAGCAGTGGGGGATGTTCTTGTAGGTTGTGGAATGTACTCCACATCCTCTTGCTCATTGATCAGCCTGACTGAGGGGGCAACAGACTTTGATTTTCCCTCGACGGCATAAGTCTGAGATTGCTTTGGTACCATTGTATGTGTAGGAGCTTAGTTAGTACTAAAAAAGCAAATAAAACACAAAAAAGAATTTTAGAACAAGAAATGAACCAAAATAAAGAACTGTCGAGCTTGAACTTTGATCTCTTCCTGAGCTTGGTGAGTCCTCATGGTTTGAGGATGGAGTTATTGTTTTAGTTTCCACTTCTTGTATTTCCTTTTTGACATGATGTAAGGGCTAGTCCCAATTTCATTCAAGATTCTAATAGATTTCTATATTGAGACAAGTGTCTAGACTTCCACTTTCTTTTATGAAAAACTTTTTAAGACTTATAAATGTGTTTTACTATTGTTTTATTTCTTATGTTATGAAATCTAAATTCCTTGTATGGAGTCCTTCAGGGTTCTATACTCCATGTTACATCTAGGGGGTACGACTGGGTCGTGACAAACTTGGTAATCAGAGTACAAGGTTTAGAATGATCTTAGGATGATGTCTCATAAGCCACATCTAGTAGAATTTTCTTCATGAGTGTGAAGCGCGCCATATATATGAGTGAGAGGGTACAAGATGTTCAGGAAATTTCACTCTTTTATTACTCTTAAGTCCTGTCTTAGAGTTTAACTCTAAAAGATTTCTCTCTCCTAATCGTTGATCTCTGTCTTAAGGATATGAATGCAAGAAGGAATGCTAGAAGGATGGAGGGTGACAATGTGGAAAAAGGAGCTAGTTCTCAAGCTCCGATAGATCCATCGATTGAAAATATTACAAATGTGGAGGTTAGGTCGACTCTCTAAATGTTGGATCAAGCTTTGGCGAAACAAGTCAATAGAGAGGTTGTAGACCCGGTGAAAACTAATGTGAATTCAATAGCTTCCAGGGTGAGGAATTTGGCTAGAATGAACCCTCGGAATTTTAAGGCTTCAAAGTGAAGGAGGACCCTCAAAGGTTATAAGGTGCTTTCAATTATGGGGGTGACTCTGGAGGAGAAGGCAGAATTAGCCATGTAACTCCCCTAAAATACTAGACCAACTCTTGCATGTCGATGCATCATTTCTTAATTACTACAATATGTTTTACTCTTATTTTGAAAACTTGAAATTTTGTGATATTTGCAACCTTGCTTAAAATAAATTGTGCTCATAATTTAAGGTTTTGTTTGGGGGTATTTACGTAATTTTTCTAATTAAAATTTCATATGAATTGAAAGTGTTGGTATCAATTATATACATATAGGTGTATATGTATACATTTTGGGCAGAACACAATAATTTGGGGTATCACCTTTTAGTGACAGTTGTATATGTGACTAAGCATCACTCTTAAGACTATATTATCACACCTTCTCTTGTGATTTTCGTTTGGAACTGAAGTCCAAGAACCTAAGAACATTTTCTAACTAGTTGTTCATCAAAATCACAAGAGAAAACCTTGGTCCTTCTAGCTGGAAGTCGAGACATCCTACCTTTTGGTGAGTAATCAAAACTTGTTTTTTTTTAGCTGAGTAGTGTTTAGTACTTTTAGAATTTCTCGTTCTGTATAACTCCTTTTTCGGTGAATAAATATGATTTGGAAAGCTGATTCCTATACCTACAACTCTTCTGTTTATCGTAAACTCTAATTTAGCTTTTATGACATAAGGGACGCAATAAGGGACGCAACATATGACATGTTCTTTCCAGATTCTGTAATTTGAAATCATGTATGTTCAACTGTTAGTGTTTTGATTATATCTTTTTGTACAAAGCATATTTTGTGGTGATTCTTGATTATTTGCAAGCTTAAGAGATGTACCTACATCTTTTATGAAGGATATAAATTTCATTTTGACCGTTTTCTGTTTCAAATCTAAGTTGCTACATGAAGTGCTTTTATTGGGCAGAATTTCTATTTTTGGAGTATAGTCGTATTTGTACAGGCTAGGCTTACTTGTGATGATAACCCAATGTTACGCCATCATTATTGAGCTACTATAAAGTAAATAAGTTATTGAATTCATTTTTTAAGGTTGTATATCCTCGTGTACGAGTTGAAGACTTTGATACGTTGGTTGGTCTACGATTTGAACTCGTGAAGTTGTGTTGGACTGTTTTTGTGTTAAAGAACTGAGGTTTGTGTATAAACTTATACTTGTACTCTTTTTACCTGCTGGTATATCTGAAAGTTTACTTTGGTACCTTGGTTACCTCTTGTCACTTTGCATTGTTGTATTGGTATTCTTTAATACATTAAAGATGCTTGTGTAACTCGCCCACTTGTACGGATTGTTTGATCACTTGGCACTCTTGTTGGGACCTTGTCCTTCTTGTGGTTGTGATTTTGTCACTCTTGGCATGCCTCTTGATTCGAATCACTTACCATCTTGACTCTGGATTTTTAGTCCGTCTTAAGAATGGAAGTTGTCCATTTTAAGTACGAACTAGAAAGCCATTTTTAATATGGTTTTTGGTTCTCTTGATTATTTGGTTTTGACCCACCCTTCTTGATACTTGTTTGTGCTTGGTGTGACGACATGATGTATATATTGGGCGAGCCTTGTTATTGAATCTCTAGGAAAATAGTGATATGAACGTTTTTGACATTTGGATCTCTAAATATCGAACTTGATACTCTTTATATATTGTTTACTTGATTTATTTATTATATTCAATTATGCTGCCCTTGACTTGAGAATGATAACTTGCTGAATTTGAGGGCTCCAAACCTATAGCTTTTACACCACTAAGTTATATGCTTAGCGATAGTTGTTTCTATCGTAGGGGCTGTTCGATATGATGCTTGAAGCTGGCCATGTGAGATGGATGTTTTGAGAGCCTTAAGAAAGATTACATTTGCATATAGGCATCTATATTTTGTATAAACATTGGGACTTGTACATATTCTATGTATTGTATATTTACATGGGATTTTGAGGGCTGATTTGATCATGTCACCATGAATTGTAATATAAATATGACTATATGTTTTATCATTTTTGGGGTGTGTAAACCCAAGTCTTGTAATATCCTAAATCTACTATTACTTTCGAATGTTTGTGTGAAGAATGAGCAGGCTGATTTCGGTACTCAGAAACTTGTAATATTTTTGTTATTTCATCCTTGTGTGTGAGGATATTATATATACATGAAAAGTTTATCGGTTATTTGCTTAAATTACTTTTCGGAGGTCATTATGCATCTAATCCCTTTACTAGATTAAAATCAGTATGCCCTCATTAATTGCTTTTAAGTGTCGCAAGTATAAGTTAAGTCTCTTTAAAATGGGTCGCTTCAAGCCACTTACCAATTGAAGGATGTTGCACAAGTATGGTATGATCAGTGGAAAGAGGCAAGGCCGGTTGGAGAGGGTCTCATAGAGTGGGAGATGTTTAACTCGACATTTCTTGATAGATTCTTTCCCCTTGAGTAGAGAAAAGCAAAGGTGCAAGAGTTCATTAACCTTTGTCAAGGAAGTATGATTTGTTGACACCAAATTTTGGTCTAATATTTTTAAAGTTAATATTTTTTAAGTATTTTATTTTTGAAATACATCTTTTATCATTTTAATACAATTTGTTGGTAATTATTCTTATTCTCAAAGTATTAAAATTTTTATCGATTAGATCTTTTTATATTATTTTGTCACAACCGGTTGAATACGTTCAAATATTTGTTCATTTTTTATAAAATTATTATTTTTGGTAAATTACATTGTTTACGTGTCATGGGTTACGTTAATTACATTTTTTTTCATATTCATTTTATCTGTTACAATTGTTAATATTAATTTTGATATTTTGCACTGTCCAGAAATTCATTTCAATGTGGATAAGATATCATACACAAATATTTTATTAATCGGTAATTTTGGCACACAATTTTAAGATAGTGATATTATACTATTGGTGATTTTCAATTTCATATTTAAAAAATAGTTTGCTCATTAGGTTAAGGATGGTGGATAAAAATTTAGGGGTGATTTTAAGATTTTTTATTCTTTTATTGATCACTATTTTCCGGTAGGTCATCGGAGTTCGACGGAATCCGGCGAGTCCACCACCCAAAGACCCCATTCCCTCCTCTTCTACATTGTTAGCAGCAAGCTCAAAGCTTCTCCACCGCACAGCTCTATTTTTTCTTTCTTCTCTGACCAAAACAACCTACAACCCTCATTGCTACCAGATGTCCACCGGTGACAACCAAAACCAACCTCCATTAATCACTTTTTATGGCCAAAACACCACCGAACCACCCCGATCCCTTTTCCCTCCATCTTCTCCGATCAATACCCATCAGAAAACCACCAAAACTCATCAGAAACCCAGACCCAAACCCCCGTCGTTTCCCATTTTCCGGTAGCAGCTCAAGCGAGGAGCTCAAAGCTCCGATGAACCGGAGCTAAACAACACCAGATCCCTTACCCTTTCCCTTTCACATTTTTTTCTACTGTTTTTTTTTTGCAGATTTCAGTGAGCTCAAAGCAATGTTAAAGAACGAGCTCGTGAGGAACCAGGGACAGCCAGGCGAGTTACAAGCTCCAGCAAAGAACCAAACCACCACCACTGTTCCGAACAGCCACCAAACGAGACCCCAAAACCACCAGTCATCACTAGAGCTCTGTCAAGCTAGAGCTTGGAGCTCCAAACGGAGAAGACAACCCCCATCTTCGTTCCCATCTTTTCCGGCGCAATCAGATCTCGAAACAAAATACCTCCACTCCGGTGCTCTCCAATAATGGTAGCACTATTACTTCTATTATTCCTCTTTGGTTATTTTATTATTATTTTTTTCTCTGTGCTGAATTTTGAGTTATATATTTCATTTTTATTAATAGCTCTGTCATTTGTTTATCCTCCCAAAGCTATAACTTATTCATTTCATTTTTTAGTTTTTGTTTAAATTATTTGGCTGATTTTAGTTTTGTTTCTAATCATTTTTTTTAAAGTGAAGACGTCCATTTGTTTGGCTTTGTGGTATTTTAATTTATTTATTGTTAAGTTTTGTTGCCGATGTAGTTATCACTGCTTCGTGCTTTCAATTTTAAGCTTTCTTGCATTGTTTTATCATAGCATTGTTGTTGTTGCTTAAAAGTTATTGTGATGTTTTATTTCCAAAAATCATATTTTATTGAGTTGGTATTTTCATTCGGATTGTTGGGTGCTAGTTTGGCATTGTTTATTTTATTCATTTTAAAAAATGATTTGTTAAAATTGATCAATGAGAAAAAATTTTCGTCGATTTTTGAGGCCTTCTCAATGTTAAAAGACGGAAACTTAGTTTAAGTTCATATTTTTGTATGTTAAAATTGGCCGATGAAGAAATTACCGTCGATTTCCAAAGCCTCCCATTTTAATAAGACAAGTTATTATTTTTAAGTTATGATTCGATTCATTTATATTATTCATATTATTTATTACTAACACTTTTACTAAGTGTCTTTACAAGTATACGGAATTGCATCGCATTGAAGCTATTCGAATGAAGTTCGATTCATGCTCTTTATTCGTTATTTTATATATCTTGACGTTAGGCAAACTTAGGCAGATTCTTGTGTTATTGTTTTATGTTATTATTTGTGTATATCACTTGTTTATTATACTTGTATATTGTTATCTCCTCCTCAATTTGAAAAAATGAACTCAGTCGGCACCCACAGTCGTGAATTTCGAAAGATGTCTAACACCCTCCCTTCGGAATAACTTGAACCTCTTACCTAGAATCTATTGATTTCGTAGACATTTCTTTTAAGTTAATTATTAATTGATTTCCAAGTTTATCCTAAAATTAGGTGGAGACTCACTTTTACCTCTTTTACCCCTTTTAAAAATCTTTTAATTCTTTTAAAAATTGATTACGATTTCTTGGCGAGTCACCGCGATATTGCGCCCGCTAATGGGATGTCAACAGAATGACGACTTTTCTGGGGATATAGAGGTTCTAACCATTATGAGTTCACTTTTTCAAATTGAGGAGATTATTCTTTTATTGTTTTATTCATTACATCTTCTATATTTTGTTAATTACTTGCATATTGTACTCATTATTTGTTGTACATTGTTGTTGCATTCATGACATTTCCGTCACCACGATATAAATGCAGTATATTAAATAATGGTTTTGCGAAACAGGCAGTCGGACTATTTTACACTTAACCCTTTTCCAGAATGATCAACAATTTATTGGTTCGTCATATGTTCAATGGTTGTCATGAGTTCCAGCCTAAGTTGTTTGCTTGGGTTTCTAGTCTTTCACAAGCCACTCTTAGTCAAATAGTGTTAGAACATTCATAATCTCAATCCATTCTCCATTCAAGTTACAATTTGTTGGAATTACGTCGTACCTGTAGGCAGCTCTCCTAAAAAAGAGTGAAGTTCCGTCCGCCTTTTTTCTTTGTCTACTGACTGAGTTCCCCTTTTTCAATATGTGAGATGTGGGGATGAAGCTCCGAAGCAGGAGGGGTAAGCTTCCCGGTGTCCAAGTGTCAAGTCCCGAGGGCTTGTGTCCACTGAAAGCTTTTTTTTTCTTTTTAGTCTTTCATTGCAAGATTCCTGCTTCAATGGGATACGTAGGTGCCATAAGGGCTCGGCCATGTTTCCCGTAAGCTTTTCATTATTTCAAAGCGGAAACTGAGGCAAAAAATTTTGAGGTCTCCGAAAATTTTACAAAGGAGATAATTGTTACAAGATTGAATGCCAGAGGTTGCTAAAGCTGAAACAGAGGAATTTTTTTTAAGGAATGCCCTCAAAAATCTCACCAAGATTGTACTCTAACACCAGATTTATGGGAGCATCGCTCCAAGTTGGTTTGCACCTTTAAATTAATTTTTTGTACGTGATGTTATATTCATTGTATATCTTGATTTTATTTATCTTACATTTCATTAAGAATATTGTTTTATTTGACATTTTTATAATTCGGGTTGTCCGCCCTTTAACGTGACTCGTTCATTTTTCATTTTAATTACTCCCTTCCAAAGATTAAAATAAAATTGTTTGACATTTTTTTAAGTTGGGTTGTCCCCCTTCAATGTGACTCATTAATTTTATATTTTTGTTACTTTTTTTTATAATTAATAATAATAATAATAATAATTTTTTTTGAAAAATTTGGGTGGTCTGCCCTTGAATGCGACTTACTGATTTCTTCATTCTTGTTAAGTATTCTTTAAATATTAAAAAAAGTAATGTTTGTTAACTTTGGGTTGCCCGCTCTTCAATGTGGCTCATTGGTTCTTTATTCCGTTTACTTTTCTTTCAAAATATTCATTTGTTATTCAAAAAAAATAAAATTTATGTCATATCTGAACGAACTACGCAAACCTAATTCTCATTAATGAGATACGTAGGTAGCTCTTCTAGGGTTCGGTATTCTTTATTCTTTATTTAAAAGATTCTTTATATTTTTTGTTGTTTTTAAAATGTTATGTTATTTTTGACTTGGTTGGTACCAACATAGTTCGAGTGTGCATATGAAAAATAATTGTTGAAATGGAGAGGATTAACTTTTTGTTAAGCCATGGATTGTTTTGGTACCTCTCATTCGTATTTTTGTTACACAGGAAAATATTCTCTTGCATACATTCAAAGTTAGAACAAAATCAGATTCATTGTTTCAGGTGCATTGTGTGGTGAGTTTTTGATTAAATTCAACTGTGTTGCTTTGTTGATCTAGAACTTGGCCTGAATGTTGTTAGGGCGAAATTCTAACTAATGTTTGATTTGAAAAATGATTGTAGGCATTGTTTGACCCGTTTGAGCCTTTCAAAGCCTACCAAATGACATTAATCCTTAGTATCTCCCACTTTGAGCCTTATGTTTTTTCTTTGGACAACCACATTTTTGCCTATACCTTTTCTAAGGGCTTATACGCATTAACCCTCTTTTGGCCTGGCTTTTTTGAGAGCACAGAAGACGTGCAAGTTACAAAAGAAGATTCAAAGTTCAAATTTGTCAAACACAAAAGTTATAAAAGTCCCTGAAAGTCAGGAATACAAAAATGACTTCAAGGGAAAAGAGAAAGAATTAAAAATTCCCCACAAGTTCAAGCAAGCAAAATTTCAACAAAAGAAGAAAATTCTCTAAACAAAAAGGAGAAAATTCAAAATTGGGAAAAGCTTAGACAAGCAAAGCTTCAAAAAGAGTCAAAAGTTCAAAGGAAGGGACAACGAAGAGAATCAAATGCTAAAAGTGTAACAAATGTTGAAAGCGCCATTTTAGTGCAATGCTCAAGAAAGGATTTAGTCACTTTTATCACAAATGATTATCTTACCATCCCTAAGCCTACAGTACAAGCCATTAACAGGCCCTACATAATTTCATTTTAAATGTTCTCACATTAGTGGAGATTTACATGAAGGCCAAGCCTATGGTATCACAATTGCATGTGTTGAACATTTTTTTTGAGTGTGAGTGTGCTTTTCCAGATGTTCCCAAATTAAAATACTTTAAATGTGTGCAATTGAGACTTTCTTTGTAGTGAGGGCACTTGAAACATGATTTTAGACCTAGTTCAAAGCCTTTGTTTGTAGCATGATGAACAAATCCTGTCGCTACTCAAGTACAATTGAGGTACCACTTGAATCCATAAGAATTACCTCGAAATCAATCTCAGTTGAAAGAGGAAGAATTGTGAGAAATTTTTCTAAAATACTATTGTTGGTGCTAACCAAGTTAAAATATGTTTCATTGTTCATAAAAGAAAACGGGTTGAAATCCGCTTTTCAATATTTGTCCATACCAACTTTGTGGACAGTCTCATTATTGATACCTGTCCATATAATTTTGTGGACCGTTTTATTGTTGATACTTGTCCAAATAACTTTGTTGACCGTTTCAAAGTCAAATTGTATTTTTGGATTGTCATACCATTCAAAATGACATTTTTTTTTAAAATTTGGGTAATTATTGTTTTATTTAAAAATATGTTTTGGATTGGTTTAAGAGTCGCCACTTAATTTTTAAGAAAAATCAAGAAAACTGTCGTTTTCAAAAGACTAAAACAGGAATCTAATGAAAACTTAAAAGGGTCCGGGGTTCTTATTAATATTCTAGGAAGGTTTTTAAAGCACCTAGAATATCCGCTAATGCGGTTATCCGATAATTAATTTATTTGGCTAAAAATAATTTAACTTATCTTGAATTTGCAAAAAGTAAACTGCTTTATAGTTGAGACCATTTTAACAGAAAAATAATGAAATATTATCTAAGTGAAGTATTTCATAAACTTATTTATTTATTATTTGTTTATTTTTAAGTTAAGTGAAAGAGGAATAATTTAGTTAAGCGATTAATTCAAAATAGGTGTCTTTTGGGGATTTGAAGTTTCAAGACCTTAATATTAATTTTTAACAAATAAGCACATAATAGCAGTTAAATAGATAGGGAAAGAGAATTTGGGCCCAAGTTTGGTTTTTCTGTTCGCCTGGACCAACACTTGGGCCTAATTTCATTTTTTGGGCCAAAAGGCCCAATTCTCGCTACCTGTCCTAAATTCTAACAGTATAATAACAAATAAGTGGGCTTAGGCCCAAAAGTAACAAAATACAATTCTTGAAATAAGGAGTGGGCCTTTGGTCCAATTTTCCAAATCTCCAATCTGTTGCATATTCTCGACTTCGGGACCTGTTCGTCAATTTTTATAGCCGGCTGACTCGGAAGGAACTTGAGCCCTTAAGGCTCTCCCGAAATGTAAATAGGAAGATAAGAGTTTGTAATGAACTCGGACAGATTCACATGCGAACCAAACAAAAGAACGAGAGAATCAGTAACCAGTAATGACATCTCTGAAATAGTCGCTAAATGATAGACGTATCAAAAGGAACATAACCCATTTATATTGCAAGCAACTAGCAGTAGCTATGAACAAAAATGCAAATAAATGAAAAGAAAAACTAAGAGCAAGCCAAGGTGGCCAAACTCCTCACGCTTATACTATTGTCTTCCAGTAGTCAACATGAATCAGCCAAGGAATAAATAAATACTAAAATAATTTAGTTCTAAATTGTAGACCAAAGAAATAAGTCAACATGGAATTGCTAAAGTCCAATTTGGCGACTACGGCAGCAAGGACATACATTTGAGACCGAAACAATTCATTACTTAGCACACTTCGGGAACACGTGAATCAGCCAAGGAATGTACTTCTAAAAAAAATGATAATAATTATTGATTTTAGACGTAAGATGAACAAGTCAGAATCCTTGTTAAATATTTATCTCAACAATACTACTTTTAACTGAAAAATCAACTTATTGCAGACGAGGAGACTAATAACACAATAAAGGCTATCATTCTCCGCATTCTTAAGTAATTGTCGCCCGGAGCTTTCGGCACATAAAACAACATTAATTACTGGTGGAGGGGTCAAATTCCAAATAAGTTGGGGAGCCAGTGATGAGATCATTAAGGGATAAAGGGCATGCTGGACATAAACACGAGTAGACATGAATAAATACAAGAAAATGCAGAGAAAAGAGGCATTATTAAGCAAAGAAACACGTAAATGACCAAGATAGATGGCGAACCAACATCAGGAGACATATTTAGATTTAGACACAGCTAGAAGAGCCATTGCAATTTTAATTAGTGGCAACAGGCTAGAAAATTAATTACTACGCCTCAAAATCATCGAACAATTAGCCGATATCTAATAACCCGATGCAAAGCTGCAACTTTACTTCAAGAACAACAAAAGACATTGAACACTCTCGATCAATCGCTAAACTGGCCGAGCATACTTGTCGCACAGGTTAAGCAAAAAACAAACAGCAAAGGGAGAAACTATCGATGTTGACGTTAATGGACGAGTGAAACAAAGGCGTACATGCTTGGTGACATTCAAACGATAAATTCAAGAAGAGATTAGTGAAACACTCTTAAATAAACCAACCAAGAAGCAACAAATCTGGGCACGAATCGACAAGATAAAGAACGCTACTCACTGGTAGACAACGAGATAACTAGAGTATCGCAACTAGGGCGTATCAAAACGTCAAGAACTTAATAACTATCAGCAGGAAGCAAACTTCCATAATACCAGTAAAACACTATCTTAAAACATAAAGGAAGAAAATCATACAAAAAAGGAGGTGTTACCTTCAAAGGTGCAGCGAAGTCGAGACAGAACGAGCCGAAACGGGTCTTACACCACTTCAAAAACTCGAGCAAACAACCGGGATATCCGAATTTCTCAAATATTTTCTTCTTGCTTTCTCGCTACTTCTCAATGTTTCTTTGCTCTAAATTTTCAACTCTCTGCCTTAGTTTTAAAAAAAATCCTAATTCCGAAAAAAAATTCCGCCCCCCTTACAATGAACAAAGAGAGAGTATATATGGAATGGAATTAGGGCAGAAAAAAAAGTGGGGATCAGGCGGGAGTTTTTTGGATGAGAACAAGGCCCATTAAATCAAATTTCAAAATCTTTTCACCAATTTGGTGAAGCACCTTTTTCTTGCGATTTTCGCCCATTCCGCAAGAGGAAAGGGAGACAGACAGCTGAGATGATTCGATTGTCCTTGGGGAGCGACGTGGATCGATCCCACAGCCCCAAGGACTGAATCGCTGCCTACTGTATGACGTTCTAGGATTCTTGTCATTGGAGTGAAGAAGATGAACAGGGGTGGGGTCAGTGTAGCTGCTGTACGTTATATGTATTGCTGGGATTATTGTTGTTTCATCACTACTAACATTAGATGGGTCTCCCTTTTGTGAAGGGAAAATAATTGGACCGGGTCGGGGGATTGGAGTGGAGTGATGCTGGGCTGTTGTAATTAGGAATTAGGATTAGAAATGGGAAATTTTGGTGGGCTAGAACGTTGTCTGTACGTACTGCTATTGATTTCTTCTTGACAAACACAACTTGGGCCAAATTTGACCTTAAATTGGGTCCAACAAGGAGTCAAAAAAGAAGAAAAAAAGAAAAAGAAAAAGAAAGGTTACACTTGGATTTTGGACAAATAAACTGATCGGATTGCAAACTTGGCCAATTGAATTTAACCAAAGTTGAATTTAATTAATAAAATTAGCTAAAACTCAAATAAGATAAATTAATATTTACTAATTAACAAGCTTCTTAATCTTAGCGAAATAAAATAATCAATTTAATTATAAACTAAATGATTTTGAAATATAAACTATTATATAACTAAACTACTTTTAATAGAATATTTAAAATAAAATCTTTTCGAGATGATTTTCCAAATATTTATAAAATATACTAATTATAGATATATAAAATTACATGAAATATATATTATTTATAAATTATGAAAATCGACCAAAATCACCTAAGACGACTTTGCAAAGTATTTGAATTTTATAAAACTAATTATTCTAAATCGTTTGAAAATTAAGAAGCTCGTGAATTAATTCCTATCGGGGTGGGTCAAAATTGAGTGTCAACAATCATATCCTTTAAAATGACATTTTTTTTTTAAATTTAGGTTATCATACCTTTCAAAATAACAGTTTTTTTTAAAAAAATATATAATTTCTTATCTCAAATAAAATGATGCGCTTTAAAATTGGTTTGTCATGGCGTTCAATATGACACTTTTTATTTGGTTATTCCATTTCAAATTGACATCTTTTTTATTCATGATGTTATTAAGTTTGAATTGTTGAATTGGTTAATACATTGTTCATATGAGGCCATGTTTGCATAATTTATGTGGCATTTATGTTATATATGTTACTAACATTGTTATTGCAGATTTTGTGATAAACCATTCATATTAAGTTCAAGAATAGGCTGTCATCTCCCTTCAAATGACACGTTAAGTTCAAGTTGGATCGTCCGTCTTTCAAAGAGACACGTTGGGTTGTCACCTCGTTCAAAGTGACATGTTATATTCAAATTGGATCGTCCACCTTTCAAAGAGATACGTTGGGTTGTCACCTCATTCAAAGTGATATGTTATGTTCAAGTTGGGTCGTTTGCCTTTCAAAGAGACACGTTGGATTGTCACCTCGTTCAAAGTAATTGTTATTCTGTTCAATTGTCTATAGTCAATACAAAGCCTAAGAGTGCCATCTTTCTTCTTTACGAATAAAACAGGGGCTCCCCAAGGAAAAACACTAGGTTGAATAAAACCTTTCTTAAGTAGTTCTTGCAATTGATATTTCAATTCTCTTAACTCTGCTGGAGCCATTCTATAAGGGGTGATCGAAATAGGAGTAGATCTAGGAATAAGCTCGATTCGAAATTCAATCTCTCTTTCCGGGGGCAATCTCGAAAGGTTTTATGGAAATACTTCTGGAAAATCACATACAACAGGTATGTCCTTGATACAAGGACTCTTCAACTGTGTATCAACTATGTGAGCAAGGTATGCCCCACAACCTTGAGGCATCACCTTTGTTGCCAAGGCCGCAGAAATAAAACTAGATGTCACTAATCTTTCACCTTGTACAATATTGTGTGAAAATGAAGGATCTTTAAAAGTCACATGCTTAGACCTACAATCTACCACCGCCTGATATTTATAAAGCCAATCCATCCCGATAATAATATCAAAATCCTTGAAGGGCATTTCAATTAAATCAGCAGGGAAGACTAGGTTTTGAATCACGAAGGGACAATCTTGGTAAACTTGATTACACACAACTTGATAACCCAAAGGACTTTCAACCAGCACATCGTAATTAAGTCTCACATATTTCACATTTTCAGGAAGAACAAGTGATGAACAAATATAGGAATGTGTAGAACCAGGATCAAATAATGTAAGCACATATAAGCCAAATAAGTGAAATTTACTGACAACCACATCTTGTCCATCTTGATCATCCCTCTGCCTCATAGCGCATGCAGTAGACCTTTGCCCACTAGCTTGATTAGCTCCACTTGTACCTGCTGCCTGGGTGTTTTTAGGTCTTGCACCTCTATTAGTTTGAGGAGGATTGACAGAAGGCTTATAAACTGAGCCTTCAGTTCTCAACGATGGAGCATTATTAGGATTAGGATAATCCTTCACTTTATGATCAAAGCTCCCACAATTGAAACATGCACCGGAAGCTCTCCTGCAAGTACCATAATGATTCTTTCCACATTGTGGACAAGTGGGAACGCGAGGCTTGCCTTGGCCATAATTTGGAGTGCTAGCTGTAGAAAATTCTGATCTGTTTTGCCTTTGTTAAGGTGGCCTGTTATCATTACCAGCCTTAGAATTATCAAACCTTCCCCTTTTGGATGGACCCCCAAAATCTGGTCTAGGCTTTCGTAATCTGTTTTCATTTCAACTAGTTTCTTCTTTAACAAGTCGTTCCTAAGTAAAAGCAGTAGACACTAACTTACAAAATTTCTCATGTTGCAGGATCGCCATATTCTTCCTAATGGAATCATTTACACCGTCTTCAAACTTCCTACACTTGTATTTTTCCTCTTTAATAATACCACCAGCATAGCGAGAGAGCCTTAGAAACTTCTATTCATATTCAGCAATAGACATGCCTCGTTGCCTTAGATTCAAAAACTCCTTTTTCTTTGCATCACAATAAGCATGTGGGACATACTTCATACAAAATTCCTTAAGAAAATCATCCCAAGTAAGAACAGGAGGTTTTACCTTGGCATTCGAAACACTTACCCACCAATCGTAAGCATCCTTTTGTAATAGTGAAATAACATACTTAAATTTTGCAACATCTGAACACTCTAACAGCTCAAAAACCCTGTCCATGCGATCAAGCCATTGTTCAGCATCAGTGGAATCAACAGTGCCTTCAAACTCCACTCCACCCATTTTCCTTATTTTCTCAAAGTTAATCTCGTGGGGATCATGCATCGATTCAGTCATGTGGTAGAAGAATTCAGCCATTTGTTGAAAATGAGGATTCATGGTTTGAGTACCATGACTTATGTGAGGATGTGGACTAGCTCTTACACCCTGATGGTTTCCCACTTCAGAACCACTAGTGTGGGGAACATACTGATTCGATATATGTTCTCCAACCCCTTCCAGTGCATGAGGTTGGGAAACAGAGGCACCCGATCCTTCACGAGTAGCTTCCATAGGTCGATCAGAAGAAGTCGCCATGACTTAATTCCTTCAAAAGGAAAGATCACATTGCATTAGGGATATGTACTTGATGCATATGCACTCTACATGCGATAATTTTTTTTTATAAACTATGTAATTGATCAAATAATACAAATAGAACCTTTTTCAAAAGTGAACAAGTATACAAGCAATTCAAATCAAAATTCCTAGAACCACAAACCTAGGCTTTGATACTAACACTTGTAGCGACTCTTTTTAAAGAGACCTAACTTATACTTGCGACATTCAAAAGCGATTAACGAGGGCATACTGATTATAATCTAGTAGAGGGATTAGATTCATAATGACCTCCGAAAAGTAATTAAGCAAATAACCGATGAGCTTTTCATGTATATATATTATCCTCGCACTCAAGGATGAAGTAACAAGAATATTACAAGCTTCCGAGTACCAAAATCAGCATGCTCATGCTTCACAAAAACATTCAAAATAAATAGTAAATTTAGTATATTACAAGACTTGAGTTTACACACCCCAAAAAGATAAAAACGTATAGCGATACTACTATTACAACCCATGGTGACATGACCAAATCAACCCTCAAAATCTCATGAACATATACAAAACATAGATCATGTACAAATCCCAAGGTTTATACAAAATATATATGCCTATATGCAAACGTGATCTTCCTTAAAGCTTTCAAAATCTCCATATTCAATGGCCAATTTCAAGCATCCTCTTGAACAATCCCTACGATAGAAACAACTATCGCTAAGCATATAACTTAGTGGTGTAAAAATTATAGGTTCGGAGCCCTAAAGTTGCCAAGTTATCATTATCAAGTATAGGGTAGCATAATTGAACATAATAAATAAATCAAGTAAACAATATATAAAGAGTATCAAGTTCGATATTTAAAGGTCCAAATGTCAAGAACGCTCATAGCACAGTTTTCCAAGAGATTCAACAACAAGGCTCACCCAATATATACATCATGTTGTCACACCAAGCACAAGCAGGTATCAAGAAAGGTCAAAACCCAATAATCAAGAGAACCAAGGAACATATTAAAAATGGCTTTCTAGTTCATACTTATAATGGACAACTTCCATTTTTAAGACGGACTAAAAATCCAGAGTCAAGATGGTAAATGATCCAAATCAAGAGGCATGCCAAGAGTGACAAAGTCACCGCCACAGGAAGGACAAGGTCCCAACAAGAGTGCCAAGTGATCAAATAATCCGTACAAGTGGGCGAGTTACACAAGCGTCTTTAACGTCTTAAAGGATACCAACACGACAATGCAGAGTGACAAGAAGTAGCCAAGGTACCAAAGTAAACTTTCAGCTATACCAGCAGGTAAAAAGAGTACAAGTATACGTTTATACACAAAACTCATTTCTTTAGCACAAAAAGGTCCAACACGACTTCACGAGTTCAAATCATAGACCAACCAGCGTAGAAAAATCTTCAACTCGTACACGAGGATATACAACCTTAAAAAATGAATTCAATAACTTATTTACTTTCTAGTAGCTCAATAATGATGGCGTACCACAGGTTTATCATCACAAGTAAGCCTAGCCTGTACAAATACGACTATACTCCCAAAACATATATTCTGTCCAATAAATGCACTACATGTCGCAACTTAGATTTGAAAGAGAAAACGGCCAAAATGGAATTTATATCCTTCATAAAAGATGTAGGTACATCTCTTAAGTTTGAAAATAATCAAGAATCACCACAAAATACGCTTTGTACAAAAAGATATAATCAAAACACTAACAGTTGAACGTACAGGATTTCTAATTCTAGAATCTGGGCAGAACTTGTCATATGTTGCGTCCCTTATTTCGTATACATAACAGTTAAATTAGAATTTTATATACACAAGAGTTGTAGGTCTACAAATTAGCTTTCCAAAACATATTTATTGATTGTAAACTAAGTTCTTTTGAATGAGATATGCATAAAATACCAAACACTATCCAACTCAGAAGCAGATTTCGTCGCTTACCAAAAGGAAGTGTGTGTGTGTCGGATTCCAGCCAAAATGACTTAGTTTTTCTCTTGATTTTGAAGAACAACTGTTTAGCTAATGTTATAATGTTCTTAGACTTCAGGGATAACGAATTCAATCAAAGGAGGTGTAAAGATATATAGCTACAAAAGTTATCCTTGTCACATGGGCAGATGTCACCAAAAGGGGCTGCCCAAACAAATAGATGGCTGCCCAAAAAGCATAAATATATAACTATATTTATGTACTTTATACCCACACTTCCAATGTATAAGTATGTTTAATTAGATAATTACGTTAATACCCCCATACAATACCTTAATTTACAATAACAATTTATGATAAGCAAGTTTGCAAATCACAACATTTCAAGTTCCAAAAATGAGAATAAAACATATTCTAGTAATTACGAGATGATGTAACGACATGCGACTATTTGTTTAAGCATTTAGGGGTGTTACAGAGCAAACATCACACACTTTAGGATTTAAACAAACTTCCACGCCTCTACCATCACTGATAAAAAACAGCCACAACAGTATCATTACCAGGTAGCTTTAGAAATTTAAATGATTGCATAGACTTTAGCTACTCTTAAAGAGAATATATAGTTGAACACAAAAAGAATTTGGGGTCCAAACTGTAACCCACGATCTTTCTAAAAGTAAAACTTGATTAACAGAAGTTATTAAAGGAGAAGCAAAGAGAAAACAATCTAGCTTAGCAAACACATACAGAAACAGACAAATGATGTATCATGAAGAGATTTCAGCTTGGACAAACCAGAAATTATAACCAATCTAATGCCTGTAAGCTATGTATCCATCAGAATACTCACATGGACTAGAAATAACACTTAAAATCAAGTTAAAAGACTAGTAGAACAAGATAGGCCCCAACTAGATAGCACAATGGATAGAAAATGACATGATCAAAACATTTGACTAAAGATTTAAAACAACCAATAAAGAGATAGAAAATGAACTCAAAAATCTCGACATCTTGATTCATTCATCCCAACATGAGGTGAAAGAACGAGGATGCGGCATCGAACAGTGAACATTATTACAGATTCATAATGAATGGAAATAGACTAAGATGAATAGCATAGTTTGAAAAATTAATGAAATGCACTTTTTAGGAACAAGAACAGTAACAATTTTATGATAGACAACAGTCCTAAATACACTCATTGTCCACACATACATACTTGGATCATATTCAACAAGATAACAACCAAAGTTTCAATCACATAAGGACTCCTATCCTTAGTGAACTATTAGAACAATATAACCAGCTAAACAAACAAATAAAGGCTCGAATTAAGAAGACTGAAAGAAGAGCGAGGTTGTATACCTTTTTCGAGGCAGCGAACTGAAGACAAACGAGCCAGCGATGAAGAGCTTTCACCACTGAAATAAGCTTTTGAAAATTCTGATGAAACGAGCAGAAGTGAACGAGAAGAGGACCAAGTAAAATATGAAATTTTTAGTCTATTTCGAAACCTATTTCCTATGTAATGTATATAACAATATATGACTAGTAAGTGGCTGTATTTTTGTCTCTTATGCCAAATCTTTTCCAAAATTTTCCCAAGTTTTTTCCAACCCTAAAGAATGAAGAAGGAATGGGATTATATAAGAGGAAATTATGGTTGTTTTGGGGGGAAAAGATGAGGGAAATTTTGGCTAAAAACCCATTCGAATTTCAAAATTTTCTTAAGGATCAGGAAGTGAGAGCTAGAATAGTATTGAACTCGTACAAAGCAAAATAGATTTCTTAATGGGAAATTGATAAGAACTGCTTGATTGCTGGAGGTAGGACAAATGAAGCACAATATTGAGACACCTGGAATATTCTCCTACGAAGAGGATAAGGGAGAGAGGAAGAAGATGACACAATGATTTTGGGCTCGCTCGGGTCACGATTGTTGTTGGACTGCTGGGAAGACGAAACAGGGCCGGGTTGCAATTTTGGGCTCTGATCACTGGTCGCTGCTCCAGTTTTATGGGTTTCTTTGCATTTTGGAGAATACGCTAGCAGTGGGGTCGACTGGTACTCATTTGTATTGCTGCTATAATGAATTGGTTTTATTATTAGGTTGGATTTCTTTGTATTGGAATTGGGTTGCTGTTGAGTGAATTGGAGAGAAATGGGTTTCTGGATTGGGCTAGGATTTAAGGTAATGGCCAATTGTACTAAAAAGTAGCCAATTTTGAATTCAAGTAACAAATTATGGCTAAAACTCGAATTAGTTGAATTAATATACTTAACTAACGAGCTTCTTAATCATAATGAAATAAAAAGATTAGCTTAATTGTAGACTAATGATTCAAAATTATAACCATAATTTAAATTAAATTAATTTAATAAAATACTTACTAAAGTTAAAATCTTTTTTGAGATGATTTTCGAATGTTTATAAACTATACTAATTATATACAAAATTATATAAAACATATATATAACTTAAAAATTATGAAAATGATAAAATTAATTTAAAATAACTTGAAAAATATTTTTTGAACTTTATAAAAACTAATTATTTCAAATCGTTCGGAATTTAAGAAGCTTGGTGATTAATCTATATTGTGGTGGTCCAAAATTGGGTGTCAACAACTGTCCCTTGCTTGACTTGGATTGATGAAAGAAATTCGAGGCAAATGAAATTGACAAATCAAATTTTGACTGACAACATCTTCATCTTTCAGAAAATAATTTTTGGCACGGACTTTACGAATTATGGCCGAACCTTGGTGTCAGGTTTCCTACATATCTCAGGCTATATAGGAATTTAGGCCCCTTGTAGTTCGATACGCTTGATTTGACGCACGATTTTGAAAGAATTCAAAAGTTATCCCGATATCGAGTTATAAAGAGATCGGAATGCTCGAGAACAAGATTTAAGAGCGCATATCAGAATACAACTGAGTTTTCAACATTGAACACATCTACATATCCTTAAACATTAGGAATCAGGTTGTTTGTAGTTCGACTCGATCGTTTGAAAAGGAAAACTAGTATGCAAGATAACCTTTGGTCAGGAAGAGTGATAAAAAAGTTGAGTATGAAAAAGAGGATTGTAACCTCTTAACTATTAATGTGGTGCACTTCACACACATAAATAAGAACTTACACGAACATAATTACTAAAGCTCTTGTGCATCATCACTCGGATTCTAAAGTTACCTCTCGTGAAAACTAAAATTTCTCGGATGCAAAACTGAAACGGATAAACCTAAAGAAAAACCCACACGCCTTCTGATAGGGGTGTGGTTTGATTGTGGTGGAATTCTCTCCTCAACTCACGTCCTAAGAGTTTGATATTCCTCTTCGGACTATGTCCCGATTCGCTGCTAAGAAAAAGTTTCACATTGTGCTTAATCCTTTTTTATGTCGTCTGCACCTGTGGTTTGTATTGAGAATTCAATCTCTCAGATGCTCTCGACAAAAACTGAGATAAAACTCACTAGCATAAAAAAATGCAATTTAAATGGGGATATAGTGTCTTTTACTGTGTTGACACTTAGTTTTTCTCCTTGAACATTTGACGTCAACTTCCTCGGGTTTGACATAAAGTAAATAATGCTCATGACTCATATTTGCAATATAATCTTCAATGTACTCTTCATTTGATGTCGAAGTAATAAAATAGGCTGATGTAATATGTTGATAGTTCTTTCGACATCGTTGTTGATGGTTCTCTTGACATTGTTTTTGCAAATGAATATGATGAAGCCGATGTTGATTTTCTTGTGACGCATGAATCTTCCTCTTGCGATGACTGATTTCTTCTTTGTGATGCTTGAATCTTTCTCTTGCGATGCGTGAATCTTTCTCTTGCGATGCATGACTTCTTTCTCTGCGATGCATGACTCTTTCTCTTACGACGCATGACTCTATTCTCCTGCGATGCATGACTCCTTCTCTTGCGATGCATTACTCCTTTCTCTTGCGATGTATGGATCTTTCTCTAGCGATGCATGATTTCCTTCTTTGTGATGCATGACTTCTTTCTCTGCGATGCATGACTCTTTTCTCTTGATGATGCCTCCTTGGGACCGAACAAAGATAATGTTTCACCGAGCAACATATGTGATCTTCTGGGTATCTTCTGGATGGCAGGATACTCTAATTTGACAATACAATAAAAATAACTCTCAGAGTAGTGGTATCTTCTCATTTGACAATACGATATAATGACTCTACGAGTAGTGGTATCATCTTAATCGACAGTACAATACAGATGACCTTCAGAGTAGTAGCATCGTCTCATTTGACAATACAAGATATATAACTTTCCGGGTAGGAATATTATCATGTTTGATAATATGATGCAGATAATATCCTCCATGTATTTTCAGCAGTTGGAAAACAGTAAAATTTCTCTCTTCGAGGTTTTGATTTGTTCAATCTCCGAACATATTTGCATATTCATTATGGACCTTGCCTTCATGAAAATTTGAATGAAATAATGCTATTCATACTCCCAATTCTTTGATATAAGAATCATAAAACATTTCATGTATCCACAGAAAAATTGTCAATTTTGTGGAACTTCTCGCCGTTTGGACTTCTCCATATTCATTGAATGGAGGAATATGATGAACTTGAGGCAAACTTATAGACCTGCATCGGCAGAAAAATTGTTAGTTTAAAGTGAACAGATCCCTTTGGTTGTTTGCTCCTTGTCTTGCTATCTCTGGTTGATTTGCCCAATCTCCCGCTTCTTGATAGATAAGACAAAATATTTTTTATGCAAAATAATTGAAACACGAAAGAAAAGTTCTAAGGAAAATAGATTTTCAAAAAGTAATATTTTGAAAAGGTCACTGCCAAGTGTGATATCACGTCAAGGTTAATGAACATCTTTGAAGTTGATGCCTTGAGGTCTGTCTGATTATTCGCTGGGAAGTATTCAAAGATGTTCTAAACTACCGATGAACCTAATTGAAATTTTTGAGGTCATCCCCAAATTTTTTGTCCCAGTTAACTGTCTTGGCATATCTTGAACTGTTGGTGAGAAAAGTCATGGAATTTTTGAGATCCTCTCAAAAATATTGTCCGAGTTACAATTATCAACGTAACTTCTATCTTGACTTGTTGGAGAGACCCTCTTCTTGAAAATTTTTGAGTCCCTCTAAAAAATTATGTCCCAGTATCTATTGTAAAGAAAAGTAGAAAACTTACGGGAGATATGACCTAATCGTTGTGGCGCCTACGTATCCCGTTGAGGCAGGAATTCATTCAAACGTAGTTCCCCCTCAAAGATTAACAGAAATATAAAAGTTAAACAAGGAAGCGACCGAGGTCGACATAGGCCGCCTACGTATCTCTTTCTTGAGAATTCAGGTCGAACGTAGTTCAAGTACAAGGAAAATATTAAAAGGTGATAAAGGGGTGACCGAAGATGACATAGGCCGCCTACGTATCTCATTCTTGAGAATTCAAGTCAGACGTAGTTCATTACAAACGGATAAATTCTAAACATAAACAATTACAAGCAAATAAAGGTGATACAAGGAAAATATAGAAATCGAATCTTCAAACATGTTATCTTTTGACTACATTTAAGTAGATCGATGACTTGTGAGATCCAATATTTATGCTCAACATTGTCATATCATCAAACAAATGTATCGATATTTTCGTTCAGCAAACTGATGAGTTATCTTTCTTGTGCTTTTGTCAGATAGGAACCAATTTTGATTTCTTTGATGCATTTATCATTTTCCTGATTCACTATTCCGATCACTTCTGAATTCGGCTCATCATGACTTTCGAACACTCTGAATTCCTCAACTAGGTATTTGTGTACCATGATCTTCTCATTATAGTCCTCAAATTCATTTGCATTGTAACACCCCGACATTTCAAAACATCTAAATTAACTCGTATCTTCGTGGAAAGACAAGGAGGGTGGGTAATAAATTAAGAATGATGTGGTATGTCATATTTTAAGTGTTCAAGGGTTATATCTCAAGTTTTGAAGTTAGGTAAGTGGCAAAATAAAAGTTGGTGAAAGTTATCGTAAGTTCTTTTTTAAAGATTTCTCTAAAATTTTGGGTCAAATGTCTTGGATGTTTTCTCCCAATATATAAAGAGTTAGAAAACATATCACCCATTAAATCGAAGGCCTACGAGTTTAGTTTGCAATGGACAAAACCCCGTATCTAAATGATATCGAAGTAAAAAGTTATGAGGGTTTTACTACGGACTGCCGGGGCAGAATACGGGTCGAGTAAAAAATGTGGTACGTCGGCTTACTCAACGTTTTAAGCCATGAAAACATTTCTTTTTACTTCCAAACCAGAGAGAAAGCTTAAGAGAGGGTTCCTATGGATTTCTTGAATAATGAAGGTTTGTTTTGGACGATTTCTACTATTAAAGGTTGCTCCCATGCCTAGAAACGTGATCTCTACACGTGGTAATCATTTTCCCCTTCTATTAGCTGCATTTGGAGCTGGTTTTTGAAGATATAAATTTGTAGTTATTCGTGTTTCTTCAAGGTTTAAACTTCGTTAACTAATGTAATTATCTCGGGACTGTTTTATGACTATTTTTATGAATTTCTACGGACCTTTTGACAAGTTGGGGTAATATGGAAAAGCTACCGATTTAAGATTAATTATGAACAATTTATTGGTACGTACTAGCTGTTTATATATAGTGTTTGTGAAGCTTTGTACATAAGGATCAACTTTTGTAAAGAAACTACGGTGTTTCGAGCGTTCATTGGAAAGGTATGTTAAGGATGTTGCTTCGATCGACATGTTTCCTTAGAGGTAGTTATTGTTGGTGATCCTGTAGATGTAATTGTGAACGGTTGGCTGATTGAGAGGTTATAAACCCTCATTTTAGGGTCTCATAATCTGTTAAGAACGACCCTAAGTTAGGAACGACTGGGAGATTATTCATATATATTGTTTATAACTAAATTGCTCGCCTTTAGCCTATTCAATTGTTTATTGTCGCCCTTGGGGATATTGTGGTTAGTTTTTGAGCTATGAACTGCCTATTGGGGCTATGATGTTGTCTAATAGGACTTTGTTATTTCCATCGAGGGCTATGTGTTGCCCACTGGCTATATTGATGCGAAAGAGTGTTATGTGTTGCCTATGGGGCAATTTTGATGCCAAAGAGGGCCATGTGTTGCCTACAGGGCTATGTTAATGCAAAAGAGGGCTATGTGCAGCCCACATAGCTATGATGTTGCCTAAGAGGGCTATGTGCTACCTATGGGGCTATATCGTTGCCAAAGAGAGCTATGTGATTTCTTACAAAGACAAGGGGCAACCGATAGGGTATGTAGATTGATTCAGCACCTTTTGGGCTTATGGGGGCCTAGGTAGGTGGTATGTTTTTTGTACCTGCCGAGCTTATGAGAGTTTGGTTAGGTTGATGTTTGATCATTTTTGTATTTTTGATCGAGTAGTGGGTTAGCATGCTTATCTAAAATTTTGATTTCCTTACGTGATCGCTTTTGGTATATTATGATACTTTCTCACTGAGTCTATAGCCTTTCATACTCTGTACATTATTTTGTACTAACACCTCATTTCCTTGGGGGCACTGCATTCATGCATGCAGGTCCTGACAAACTGCCCAGTAGACCTCCTCAGCATCAGGGTTGACTTCTATCCGATTGGCTAGCCCCTTTCCTCCGGAGCTGCCAGAGTTGGGAGGTTTGTTAGCTTTTGTGGTAAATATATCTTTATGGGTAGGCTGGGGCCCTGTCCCGCCAATCTTTACTACCCTTAAAGGCTTGCAGACTAGTTTGTGGGGTGTATAGCTGCGTTGTGGCCATACTGGACTAGTTTGTTGGTTTGCTGAAGCTTGTGAGCTATTTGATGTATTGTCTTGATATATAGTTGCTTTTAGTTTTGGTATAGATATCATGGTGACCTCGACGGCCCAATCAGGACTTCTGTGCTAGTTGTATATTTATTTATATGATCTTTTTGGAGAAGCTGTTTCTTTTAGATCAGTTGACATGGGCCTTGCCGGCCGAGGGCTTAGTTTTAAGCCGAGATGTACTTGTTTGTTTTCTTGATTGAGTGTGGCTGCCATGCACTAGTAGCAAATGGTTCAGCAGGGTCGGCTCAGGCTTTAGTTTTGGCTTTAGGAGCGAATCCCGCCCCTCAAGTTTGGGGGGTTGGAAACTTGGTGTCAAAGTAACATCGTATCCTAGGGAGTCTGCAAGCCGTGTCTAGTAAAGTCTTGTTTATAAATGTGTTGTGCACCACATTCAATAAGCAAGAAGCTACCGGGCATTTTAGAATGACTATCCTTCTTTTTCTCACCTCGTGCTATAGAGCGGTGTCTTAAGGGTTGAGGTTTCTGGCTTATAATTGATACTTTGTATGCAGATAGATATGGCTGACACTAGACAGACCATAGCTAGCCAGGGGCTAGATACAACTTTAGGTGAGGGTACCGGCAAGGTACCACAGGTAGAGGTAGACCATTGTGAGACCCAGGGGGAGACATCTTCTCAGCCCTTTATAGCTTCTCCACTGCTTCAGGAGGCTCCGAGGGTAACAGCAATTCCAACTCCACCAGCAGTACCACCTCTAGTTCCTCTTATTCCATCTGATCAGGATTCCAAGAGTGCAGTATGTATGTTAGCACAGTTAGTAGCTACACAGTGCCAGCCACTTGCGCCAGATGTTGCCGGACCTTCTGAAGGTCCTGAAAGTTAGAGAATTCATGAATATCTTGCCTTGAATCCTTCACAGTTTATTGGGACAGATCGCAGAGATGACCCTCAGCACTTTGTTGATCAACTTCATAGGATTTTTAGAGTCATGCATGCCTTAGAGACTGAGTCCTTTGAGTTAGTAGCATTTAGATTGCGCGACGTTGTAGTATTGTGGTACGAGAGTTGGGAGGGATCTAGGGGAAAAGATGCATCTCTACCTACATGGGATAACCTTACAGAAGCTTTCATAGATCACTATTTGCCTTGAGACATTAGGAATGGCCGGGTGGACCAGTTTCTGAACCTTCGATAGGGCAGCATGAGTGTCCTAGAGTACAGGCTAAGATTTGATTCATTGGCTAGATATGCACCAGCTTTTGTTGATACGATGCATGATAGGGTGCGTAGATTTGTAGGAGGGCTCGACTCATACTATATCATCACTTGTTCTACCGCTGCAGTAAATGATAATATAGATATCTCGTGAATTCAGGCCTTTGCATAAGGCATAGAGGATCGCCGACATTTACAGTATACGAGTGAGAGGGTCTCGAGAGAGAGACAGAAGAGGGCTAGGCCCGCTGGTTCACAGAGATATTTTTCAGGGGGGTCCCATACCTCGATATTCTATTAGTTCACCTAGACCTTATCTACAGCAGTTTTAGGTTAGTAGGTTTGATCGTTAGGGACAGTCGGGCCAGGTGAGGGTTCACGAGCATCAGACTCTCAGCAGCAGAGGGTTTCAGGCCAGGATAGGACAGTCCCTCTATGTTGCACTACTTGCAGTAGGATACATTTCGGGAGCTGCAGATAGGGTTCCACATGTTGTTATTCTTGTGGACAGGAGGGGCCAATGTGGAGAAACTGCCCGACAATAGTTCAGGGTGGTATAAGTTTGTCGACCAGGTCACTAGTAGGTTCCTCCTCATCAGCACAATCTATAGGGCGTGGACCCCAAACTTCAGTAGGTAGAGGTAGAGGCAGAGGCAGAGAGGGAGCATCTAGTTCTGGTAGTGGATAGAACCGTACATATTCACTAGCCAACCGACATGACTTAGAGTCATCACCAGATTTTGTGACAAGTACATTGATTATTTGCTCCCATTATGTTTATGCTTTGATAGATCCTGGATCTACTCTGTCTTATGTTACTCCATTTATTGCAGGGAAGTTATGCATAGTAGAAGAGTCATTACATCGACCCTATATTGTATCTATACCAGTTGGTGAGTCTATTGTTGCCAGGAGAGTCTATCGAGGTTGCACGGTAGATATTTTCTACCGTTAGACCTCTATAGATCTCGTAGAGTTAGAGATGGTTGATTTCAACGTCATTATAGGTATGGAATGGTTAGCGTCTTGTTATGCTAATTTTGAGTGCCGGACATAGATTGTTAGATTCCACTTTCCAGGAGAGGCAGTTCGGGAATGGAAAGGCGATACAGCAACGCCGAAAGGTAGGTGTATTTTCTATCTTAAGGCGAGGAGGATGATTACTAAGGGTTGTATTTATCATCTTGTTCACGTTCATGATATAGATGCAGAACCACCGACTCTTCAGTCTATTTTGATAGTTAATGAACTTCTAGATGTATTTCCAGAAAAGTACCCTGGTATCCCTCTAGAACGGGAAATTGATTTTTCTATCTATATGCTACCTGGTACACAACCCATATCTATCCCTCCTTATAAAATGGCTCCTGCTAAGCTCAATGAGTTAAAAGATCAGCTGAAAGACTTGCTGGATAAAGGCTTTATTAGGCCTAGTGCTTCACCATGGGGTATGACAGTGTTATTCATAAGGAAGAAAGATAGCTCACTAAGAATATGTATCGATTACCGACAGCTGAATAAGGCAACTATAAAGAATAAATATCCCCTTCCATGGATCGATGACTTGTTTGATCAGTTACAAGTTGCTAAGTGCTTTCCAAAGATTGATTTAAGATCAGGGTACCACCAGATACGAGTTTGGGAGGAAGACGTTCCAAAGACAGCTTTTAGAACCAGATATGGACACTTTGAGTTCTTGGTAATGTCTTTTGGATTACCTAATGCCCTAGCAGTGTTCATGTACCTGATGAATAGTATATTCAGGCCGTATCTAGACTTCTTTGTTATTGTATTTATTGATGATATTTTAGTGTATTCACATTCAAAATTTGAGCATGCAAATCATCTGCGAGCAATCCTTCAGGTTCTTTGAGACCGAGAACTTTATGCAAAGTTTACTAAGTTTGAGTTCTGGTTGGACTCTGTATCTTTCTTAGGCCATATTGTATCGGATGCAAGCATTGCGGTTGATACACAAAAGATTGAGGCAGTAAAGTCTTGGCCCAGACCCATGACTCCGACTGAGGTTCATAGTTTTTTAGGGTTAGCAGGGGTACTACAGAAGATTTGTAGAGAGGTTTTCTTCACTTTGAGCCCTATTAACGAAGCTAACTCAAAAAGCAGTTAAGTTCTAGTGGACTGATGCTTGTGAGCATAGTTTCCTGGAGCTGAAGGACAAGTTGACATCAACACTAGTTCTACTATTGCCAGAGGGTTCAGAAGGCTATGCGGTGTATTGTGATACTTCTGGTGTTGGGTTCGGATGTGTTCTAATGCAACATGGTAAGGTTATCGCATATACTTCAAGGCAGTTGAGAAATAATGAGAAGAACTATCCGATCCACGATTTAGAATTGGTTGCAGTTGTGTATGCATTAAAGATCTAGAGACATTATTTGTATGGCGTTAATGTTGACATCTACACAGATCATAAAAGCCTCCAATATATCTTAAGAAAGAAGGAGTTAAATCTGTGACAACGTCGATGGCTTGAGTTACTGAAAGACTACGATGTGGATATTTTATATCATCCAGGAAAGGTGACTGTGGTAGCCGATTCCCTCATTCGAAGATCTATGGGTAGTTTATCGTATTTAGTTGTTGCGAAGCGTGAGAGCTTCATCAGTTAGCAAGCTTGGGAGTCAGATTGTTAGAGACAGAAGATAGTGGGATAACAATTCAGGACACAACTGTATCATCTCTATTTGTAAAAGTAAAATCACGGCACCAAAAGGATCCTATCTTATAGCAGCTCAGAGCCAAGGCTCAGGATTAGTAGTCTTTAGCATTTGATAAAGCAGGAGATGGAGTCCTTAGATATAGCGGTCGATTGTGTGTTCCAAATGTTGTAGGGCTTCAACATCAGATTATGGAAGAGGCAAATCATTCTCGTTATTCTATTCACCCTGGTTCAACGAAGATGTACCATGATATTAAGAAGATGTATTGGTGGCACGGGATGAAGAAGGATGTTGCTGAGTTTGTGGCACAGTTTCCTAATTGCCAACAGGTGAAGGTTGAGCACCAAAAGCCCGCTGGGCTAGTTCAGGAGATAGCCATTCCTTTGTGGAAGTGGGAAGCAATTAATATGGATTTTATTATAGGGTTACCTCGATCGCGTCTCAAGTTTGACTCTATTTGTGTAATTGTTGATAGACTAACAAAATCAGTGTACTTCTTACCAGTCAGGGCTACTTTACGGCCGAAGACTTTGTAGGGCTCTATATTAGAGAGATTTTTAGGTTACACGATGTCTCAGTATCTATTATCTCTGATAGAGGAGAAAAATTACGACCAACTTTTGGAAGTCGTTCCATAAATTACTGGGAACACAAGTTAACCTTAGTACAACCTTTCACCCTCAGACAGATGGCCAGGCTGAGCGCACAATTTTGACACTCGAGGATATGCTACGGGCGTGCGCACTAGATCTCAAGGGAAGTTCGGATGACAACTAAACTCTTATTGAGTTTGCATACAATAATAGTTATCATTCCAACGTCGGGATGGCACCTTATGAGGCTTTATATGGGCGAATATGTAGGTCCCCAATCGGATGGTGCGAGGTAGGTTAGTTAGGGTTGATTGGACCCGACTTAGTACAATTGACAGTGGAGTAGGTTAAGCTCATTCGGGAGAGGTTTCTAAAAGCTCAAAGCTGACAGAAATCATACTCAGATGTGCGATGAGGGAGTTAGAGTTTTGTGTCGATGACTGGGTATTCTTAAAAGTCTCGCCTATGAAAGGTGTTGTGAGATTTTGCAAAAAAGGCAAGCTTAGTCCAAGATTCATTTGGCTATACCGGATCCTTCGGAGGGTAGGACGGGTGGCTTATAAGTTAGAATTACCTTTGGAGCTAGAATTTGTTAATCTAGTTTTCCATGTATCGATGCTACGAAAGTTCGTAGGAGACCCTTCTTGGGTTGTCCCGGTTGAAGATGTTCATATCACAGAGGAGTTGTCCTACGAGGTAACTCCAATTGCCATATTAGATCGGCAGGTCTGTAAATTGAGGACCAAAGAGGTGGCTTCGGTTAAAGTATTGTGGAGAAACAAGAATAGAGAAGAGGTGACCTGGGAAGCAGAGGATGGCATGAGGTCCAAATATCCTCACTTGTTTCATATGCAGGGTTATGGCATATCAGTTATATTAGTGCAGTGAGGTTAGATACCAATCTGATTTTTTTTATATTGTTGCTTATTATTATTGTTGTTGTCGTTGTATATTTGCTTGCACTCTTATTGTGGAGCTATAGTGCTTAGCTATTTATGTCATCATGTGAGACTCCTAGGTTAGAATTTATGCGTTTCATGTTCCTGGATAGTCACATTTACAAAGGATATTCTGCCTAAATTTTTGAAACTCCTAAGGACTTAACCGCATGACTCAGATTTTTTCATTCGACGACAAATGTTTCTAAGGGGGGAAGGATGTAACACCTCGACTTTTCAAAACGTCTAAATTAACTCGTATCTTCGTGGAAAGAAAAGGAGGGTGGGTAATAAATTAAGAATGATGTGGTATGGGATATTTTAAGTGCTCAAGGGTTGTATTTCAAGTTTTGAATTTAGGTAAGTGGCAAAATAAAAGTTGGCAAAAGTTATCGTAAGTTCCCTTTTAAAGATTTCTCTGAAGTTTGGGTCAAATGTCTTGGATGTTTTCTCCCAATATATAAAGAGTTAGAAAGCCTATCACCCATTAA
This sequence comes from Solanum gracilifrons, assembly GCA_029582605.1. Classification (NCBI taxonomy): domain Eukaryota; kingdom Viridiplantae; phylum Streptophyta; class Magnoliopsida; order Solanales; family Solanaceae; genus Solanum; species Solanum gracilifrons. The sequence goes on along the minus strand of JAJOOH010000433.1, from coordinate 3,250 downwards.
TCGAAGGCCTACGAGTCTAGTTTGCAACGCACAGAACCCCGTACCCAACTGACATCGGAGTAAAGAGTTATGAGGGTTTTACTACGGACTGCCAGGGCAGAATCCGGGTCAAGTAAAAAATGTGGTATGTCGGCTTACTCAACGTTTTAAGCCATGAAAACATTTATTTTTAATCCCAAACCAGAGATAAAGCTTTAGAGATGTTTCCTATGGAGTTCTTGCATGATGAAGGTTAGTTTTTAACGATTTCTACCATTAAAGGTTGCCCCCATGCCTAGAAACATGATCTCTACACTTGGTAATCGTTTTTCCTTCTATTAGCCGCATTTGGAAGATATAAATTTGTAGTTATTGGTGTTTCTTCAAGGTTTAAACTTGGTTAAATAAGGTAATCATCTCGAGACTCTTTTATGATTGTTTTTATGAATTTCTACGAACTTTTCGACAAGTTGGGGCAATATGGCAAATCTGTTGATTTAAGATTAATTATGAACTATTTATAGGTTCGTACCAGCTGTGTATATATAGTGTTTGTGAAGCTTAGTGCATAAGGAACAACTTTCGTGAGGGAACTACGGTCTTTCGAGCGTTCATTGGAAAGGTATGTTAAGGCTATTCCTTTTGTTCGACATGTTTCCTTAGAGTTAGTTAATGTTGGTGATCTTGTAGATGTAATTGTGAGTGGTTGGATGATTGAATAGTTATAAACCCTCATTTTAGGGACTTATAATATGTTAAGAGCAACCCTAAGTTAGGAATGATTTAGAGATTATTCATACATATTGTTTATAGCTAAATTGCTCGCCTTTAGCCTATTCAATTGTTTGTTGTCTCCCTTGGGGATATTGTTGTTAGTTGTTGAGCTGTGAACTGCCTATGGGGGCTATGATGTTGTCTAATAGGACTATGTTATTTCCAAAGAGGGCTATGTGTTGCTCATGGGGTTATATTGATGCCAAAGAGTATTATGTGTTGCCTACAGGGCAATTTTATGACAAAGAGGGCTATGTGTTGCCTACCGGGCTATGATGATGCAAAAGAGGGCTATGTGCTACCCACATAGCTATGATGTTGCCTAAGAGGGCTATGTGCTGCATATGGGGCTATATCGTTGCCAAAGAGGGCTATATGACTTCTTATCGAGACAAGGGGCTACCGATAGGGGTATGTAGATTGATTTGGCACTTTCTGGGCTTATGGGGACCTAGGTTAGTGGTACGATGTTTGTACCTGCCGAGCTTATGGGGGCTTGGTTAGGTTGATATTTGATCATTTTTGTATTTTTAGATCTAGTAGTGGGTTAGCATGCTTATCTAAAAATTTTATTTACTTACTTGATCGCTTTTGATATATGATGATACTTGCTCACTTAGTCTATAGCCTTTCATACTCTCTACAGTATTTTGTACTGACGCCTCATTGCCTCGGGGGTGCTACATTCATGCATGCAGGTCTCAATAGACGAACTAATAAACCTCCTCAACAACATAATTGACTTCTATGTAATTGGCTAGCCCCTTTCCTCCGGAGCTGCTAGAGTTGGGGCGTTTGTTAGATTTTGTTATATATATATATCTTTATATGCAGGCTGGGGCCCTATCCTGCCAATCTTTACTACTCGTAGAGGCTTGCAAACTAGTATGTGGGGTGTATAGCTACGTTATGGCCATATTGGCCTAGTTTGTTGGTTTGCTAAAGCTTGTGAGCTGTTTGATGTATTGTCTTGATATATACCTGCTTTCAGTTTTGGTATAGGTATCATGGTGGCTTCGACGGCCAATTAGAACTTTTGTGATAGTAGGCTATTTAATTATATGATCTCCTGGGAGTAGCTGTTTCTTTTATAGATCAGTTGACAGGGGCCTTGCCGACCGAGGGCTTAGTTTTAAGCCGAGATATACTTGTCTATTTTCTTGATTGGGTGTGGCTGCCATGGGCTAGTTGCAAATTGTTCGGCAGGGTTGGATCGAGCCTGAATTTTGGCATTAGGTTCCAGTCGCTCCCCTCGAGTTTGGGCGTGACATGCAACTGCCCCATTTTGTTCATTCAGCTTGTGACATAACATGATATTGATAGAATTGAAAATATTTTCACTAAAATCATAGACAGACCTGTTAGATAGCAAATATAAAGCAAGTAAAGAAATTTTTTTCAATAAAGGAGTTTTTCATTTGAGATAAGAAAATAAGAACTTTGGCCATGACAATAAATCATTTTGGTTTTTTTTTTCAAAATTTTAGGAGGGAGATTAAAACATAGTGAGGCAAAAATAGAGTAAAGGATGGGTCTCGAGCGTCATTCGAAACACAACCAATTTTAGAAATAACATAGAAAATTGTCTACATCTACCAAGACGAGCAAGGAATGAAGAGCGGAGTGGATGTCCAGTTAGGCATTTGCTCATTTGGCTCAGTGTCTACTATGACTTGTGTCTCAAGCACAATATCACCTTCTTTGAACAAATTTTTGATTCCTTCCCCTAGACCATTTTTTATTGGAAACGACTGATATTAGTGAGGAAATGATTTGGAAAAAGCTTTATCTATCTTCTGCTTGTTCTGACCTTCCTTCGGCACTAAAGAAAAATCTTAATAAGGTGCCATGATCACAAATTTGGATTTCTCTTTTGGTTGGAGAGGCTACAACTTTCTCAAGAGTTTCAAGGTTTGTTGACATTATAACATTCTCCATATTCAAATCTTCTCCGACTTCAATCATATTAATAGTAACCCCTCCATGATTTGGCATAGGGTTACTATTGATATTAGGAGTGGTTGCCTTAAGAGAGACGACCTTTTGATATATCAAATCTTGAATTTTATGCTTCAAGTCAATATAATCCGCAGTAGTATGCCCAACAGTTCTTGAATGGTAATCACTGTGAAGATCATGTCTATAAAACATGGAGTTGACATTGATGTTTTTTGGATCAATTGACTATATCAGGCCAGCTGATTTCAGTCTCTCCAAAAGTTGTGATCGACTCTCAATCAAATGAGTAAAGACTCTAGAAGGTTTCTTCTCAAGATTTAGGCAAGGCGGATTGTAATTATTTTGTGGAGGTGGAGGTACTTGACGGTAGTTCTAAGGATTTAAGTGAGTTGGTGCTGGCGTTTGGAAATTTAGGTATTGTGGAGCTCGGTATGTAGGAGGGGTGTTTTGGTAGTGCAGGGGTGGAGTTTGGTAACTTGATTAGATATCAGAACAATTAACTGATGAAGCTCTGTAATATGGATGGGCTTTTGTGAAT
>JAJOOH010000432.1:0-57540 GCA_029582605.1 Solanum gracilifrons | reverse complement strand
AGAATTATATGCCCTATATAAATGTTTATTAGCTTTTGAACCATACATCGTATATAACAAGTTTATTGTAAGAACAGATAATACGCAGGTAAAATGGTGGATCACAAGGAAAGTACAAGATTCGATAACAACCAAAGAAATACGAAGACTAGTGCTAAATATACAGAATTTTACATTTACAATAGAAGTAATTAGTACTAACAAAAATGTCATTGCAGATTACATTTCAAGACAAAGCTACACAGACGGATCTAGATAAAGAAAGTACTATTGAAAAGATACTCAGTACTATGACATTGCTTTGTACAAAAGTAGATAGCCTGGATAAAGAGCTACAACAAATGAAAAGTCAGCAGCATGACAATAAATATGCGGAGCTAAGTCGATCGGAAGACTTGAAAATTCCAGAGCTAGAAGGTGACGATGGGAAACACCGAAAAACCCAAACTAATAATTTGTTACATGCAGCTACAGGAAGCACCTCTGCAATAAAGGAGGAAAACAAGACCAGATATGTCAATACAAACATGAACAAAATATTTGAAAAACCATTTACACCAAAGCCCCAAAAAGACCCAGTTTTCATACCACCACAGATAAATACCTACAAAGAAATTCTAGGACAAAATAAAAAGACCTATAACCATATAACTAGAGCTTACATAGAAAATATCCATAAAATACAAACCTTTTTAAACTTGAATCCCAGATCTAAAAATACCAAACCCAACGAAGACTATATTACCCAAAACCTACAAGGATATAATAAATTGATTGCACAACTAGGAACCAGTACAAATTTAGTAGGAACTTGCTACTATTATGGACTACTTAGTACCGTATATACCACAACAGGAGACGAGATATCAACAATCCCAGAGCTACACAAAGCATTTATGCATTACAAAAGGATAACTAAAGGAACATTATTTTATATAAAAATTTATTCAGCACCAGCCGAGATATTATATGATGAAATCAAACCTATTATACAAGTGATAAAAATTGGACTGACAAGGGAAATGATAATACCAGAAAAGATAGAAAAGCAAGATGAGATACAAAAAGTTGAAATACCAGAATTCTATGCAAGAAAAAGAGTTATTGGAATAGCTACAATATTAAATGAATTATCAAATAATTATTTAAGTGGAAATTCAGTATGGAGTTACTATGCCAGAGAACAAACTATGATATATTCGAATTCCAGAGAAACCAGAGAAGCAGATATGGAAGAGATACGTCAGTGGATATTAAGTCTACTAAAACCCGAACAACCACCAACTACGAGAGCTATACGACAAAGTTTTATTTCACCAGAGATAGTGGCAAATTATTGCAGGACTATTGGACACAAATATCCAGACCATCAATGCTCAAAATGTTATGGCGAAGATAATGTGATTCCAGCTGTCAATCTAGAGTAAAGAAGGCCGACAAGATAAAAAATCAGCAAAGAAAAAATTATTTGTCCTATTATAAAAGTAGGATAGTGGAAGACTTTATGTAAAGTAATAAGCAACGTGTACATTTCTATAGAAGTTAGTGGAAATGTAAAGTAGTAGTAAAGTATCTATAGTTTGTAAAGTAACTATAGTATAGATTAAAGTAACTATAGTAGAGTTACTTATGGTTGTATATATAGTAGAGCCAGAAGGCAACATAAGGCAAGACTTTCTCGACGGAAAGCAAAAGCCTCTTGTATACAAAATATTCTCTCAATAAAAACATAAAGTTTCAAGCTAAGCTATGGATCAAAATATTGCAGATATTACACAGGTACACATTCATGATTATGCATAGCTAAATCTATTAATTCCTGAATATCATAGCATTGATAGAATAAGTTTATATTAGTTATTATATACTAGAATTATTACCAGATGTTTTCTAGTTTGTTAACATAAGGAAAGAAAGGAAAACTTCCAGACTATGCCATCCTGAAGTTGAAACCATAGGCATGAGAAGCCGTGAGGGGAGTAAACGTAGTTGAGGCGCTGTTAGGAAGTAATTACTTTTGAAAGTACAATGTTAATAGTGATAGGAAAACATGTTGGAAATAATCTAGTTTATAGTAATCTAATATGAATAATATTCGTCAGGACTATGATATAAGGGAATTATGTTATTAAAATTGTTATGTCTTATTTACATGATGAAATGATACAAGCATATAAGACACTAATCTTGTATATACTTAAAGACATAAAAATTGTTGATCTAAGAAGGATAATATGGGAAAAGATATTTGAAGAAGAAGAAGAAGAATTAATAAACCAGGTATGGTATGAAATAGATGAAATAAACAAAATAAATAATGAAATTTTAGAATTTAATTCAAGTGATTTAGAAATTCAATATTCAGATTAATGATAAATCAAGAATACTTAGAACATTGGCATAAAACTGTAATAGATATTACTTTGGAAAGTAATCTAATGAAAGAAAATATAGAAATATTTCAGCAAACCCACGACATACAGTACATAGAATATATATTGGAAAATATAAAAGAAATTATAAGGTTAATACCCTTAGAAAAAATGTATTATGATAGAATTAATTCATAAGAATCGGACCGCCCCCCCCGCCCCCCAAATTGGTATAGATTGGTGAGGCCTCATGTTCCGAGGACCGAACACTCTATTTCTTATTGTCTTTACTTTTTCATATTATATGTGATGTATTGGTTACATCCCAATCACTCTTAATGTACTAGATGGCTTTGAGACTATGTTAGATTTTCTGCTTCGTTTTCTTGTCAAACTTTTTATGATATAAACAATATTTTGAACTCTTTAACTCTATTATCTTGAATTATGTATGCTTAGTGGATTGTTTAGGGCCTCACGAGGTCATCTACTCCATGTCACGTCTAGGGTTTGCTTTGGGTCATGACACTATTGCACTTGTAAGAATTGCAAAAAAACCTGCAAGTGTTTATTGCAATAAGGACATCAATCAACGGTAAAGTGCGCCTCAATATAGAAGAAGAAGGATGGCCAAGACACAATGCCATTGTTAAACAGTGAAGAGGTCCGTGGAATTGACAGATGGTGGAGAGAAAGTTTATGTTGCATGAGATAATAATGGGCCACTAGTAAAGACAATCCTTAGGCTTTCCCACTACCAAAGCCTTTTTCGTGCAGTAATCCTTCACAACAAATAAAAAAGGTGAGAATTTAACAGTAACATTATTCAATGAGCATAATTGATAATCAGAAAGAAGATTCTTTTTAATTTGAGGGACACAAAGAACATTATGAAAAAATAAAGGCCTTGAACGATGAGGTAAATAAGTAGAGCCAAAATGTGTCACTGCCAAAATTTTTACCATCACTCAATATCACATATTCACCATCATAGTTAGAATGAATTGATAAATTTTGAAGATCTGCAGTCACATGGTGAGATGCACCAGAGTCTACCAACCAATTAGGATTATTTGGAATGAAGGTTTGAGCAAAATGTGCTCTTGAAGGAGCCCTTGAGTTCCTAGTAGTTGAAGAACTCGAGCCACCCATGGAAGGTGGCTTAGACAAGGGAAATAACTTTCAACATTGTTTCACTGTATGAACATTATTGTCACAATATTGACATATCACACTAGAACCATCTCTCTGATTCTTTGAGTGCCAAATTGATTTGCCATTGATTCGGGATAGGTTGGCCTATGGAAGAAAGGAAACTATTTGTGTGGTTGATGTGTCTACAACATCTTCCATCGTGAGAATTATAATTTGTTGTTATTGGAGCAGAGATGGAGGAAGCTTCATGTATAACAATGCACCCATGGTCATAAATATTTTTATGGATTTCTTCAAAAGAGAGAGGAGTTTCTCATGAACGAATCTCTTCAGTGACCATATTATATTCAGAGGGGAGTCCATTAAGAACATGAATCGTAACATCAAACATTGTTAGATTTGCTCTAGTAGCACTCAAAGTTGTAGCAAGTTGCTTCACTTGTTGAAGGTACATAGCCATAGATTTAGTACCTTTATTCATTAGTGTCAAAGACTCCTTGAGTGTGAGCATACATATTATGGACAGTCAATCACACATCATTGGAAGTTGCATCGTAAAGCACATACGTTGCTACCTCTAAAGTGAGAGAGGCTACAAGTGCACTTCAGAGCAATTGATCTTGTCGGACCCAATACAAAGAGTTTAGATATAGTTCTGTAGGAGGAAAAACAACATATGAGGTGAAGTTGTATCCAATCAAGATAGAACGCCATTGAGAGTACCAAAGCTGGTAATTAGAAGACTGTCAAGACCTAGGGGTACACCCTAGAGGTAACATGGCGTACAAGACCCCAAGAGGAATCCTACAAGCCACTTAGCATATCATAACATAAAGTAATAGAAAATGGTACGGAAAATTTAAAACATTTTCCATACAATCAAAGCCTTTTATAAAACAAAGCCAAAGTCTTTAAAACTTGCTCAAACCATCTAAAACATGAATAGTCTTTGGGACGCAGCCCATACAAAAGTTCTATCATAAAACTGAAAGACATTAAGGAAAGGTGCTCAAATCCTCGATGCTATGAGATCTCAACAAATCATTAATCCTTGCTCTACTATGAACCTGGCCATGGGGATGGAAGTCAATATCACCGGACCTTACATTTGATAAGAATGTAGGCAAGAGTACGTGTTAGTACAAAATCTACTAAATATGATGGCTAGCATATATCATCAACAGAAGAATAATGTACACATTAGTCAACATAAGACATATACCATGATCATAAGAGATAACAACATAAGTAATATGCATATTCAACGCACATAAAACATCATATCATAAGAGGACCACTTCTCAAGAAACCTCAACTTTACTTTTTACATAAGTCATCACCTTTATTCATACATATCAAGGAAGGCAACTGTAGCAACAATCCAAGCTAAGCTTACATCATAGAAGCAAATCTCATAATATAGCATACTTGCAATACTTCGTTGAAGTAACCTTGCTTCATCATACACATACTACTTTAGTTAGGGAATTGTCCCTTTTTAGTCATTCTTACTATTTATGGAACAATACTTCTTTAGGAGTCCATTATAAGTCATCACACATGAATGGTTACTATTTACCAATTCAAGGCTATCGAGGAAAAGCACCTTTGCTAGACCAAGCTATCTTGGAAAGCACATTCTCAGGCAAGTCCAAGCTACTCAAGGAAGGGTACTATTGCTCAATCCAAGCTATCATGAAATGGTGTGGCCCCACCAAGTCAAGCTATCATGCAATCATCTTCTCATGCTAGTTCAAGCTACATTGGAAGGGTACGATTTCTCAATCCAAGGCTATCCATGAGTTCTACTATCTCAAGCTACCATGCATGGTCTTATCTTACCAAGTCAAGCTATTCATGAAGGGATATCACATCTCTACTGCAAGCTAACATAGTTCATATATGCTTTAAAACATTTTAGGTGAGCAACTCTTTCCAACCTAGAATCATTCTATGTGAGAAAACCTTTCACATGAATCTTCCTATGTGTTCATGAGACTGTCCTTTCAAGCAACACAACATCAATCTCATAACCATTGACACTTTACTCTCCAACTGTTTTTAAAGCATTTACATAGGTTCTATAAGACATGCATGATCTCATACATTCATAATATAGGGCATGTGGGTAAATCCTTCCAAAACAATCCTACTGTTACGACCCGAGGCTACACCCAGAAGCGACACGGCGTACTCGACCCCGAAGGGGTCTTATACAAGCCTCATAGCATTCATAACATAAGATACTTAGAAATAGTGCGGAATTTAAAACTTTACTTTTATAAATCCAACAACAAGAGACATTGAAAACAAGTGGAAGTCTACCATTTCACATGGCCATCTAAACAACATACTTAAAACAAAAAAGGGCCACGACCCTTTACAATTGACATATTAACAATAGTCTATTACATGACAAGGAAGGAACATCTAAACACGTGTCCTCGATCTATGAGGACATACCACTTAGTCTTGGGGAACTCAAGTCCATGCTTCAATAGAAAAAAGCACTCAATTGCCGGAATCTACACTTGTAGTAAACATAGAAGAAGAATGGGGTTAGCACAATTAAGTACTAAGTATGATAGCCATGCAAAAACATGCTTCAAACGGACATTTTTTTAAAGTCAAGATATATGCCATTTTGATAAAACTTCATGATAATAAACATAAAAGGCATAATATTCAACCACAACCAACATTCAAGTCATTTAACCACATTAGGACATAATCACATATAACCCCTTTACCTTCATATTAAGCCTTCACCCCAAGTAACCCGCAAGCTATACTATGTGCAATGTATGGGTAGCGTCCCATGCCACCATCCACACCAAAGTACCACCTCAAGGTCACCAAAAGTGAACTTACCATTCAACATTTACATCATTACACAATACTAGTGCACAAGAGACGTAAACATTACACAAGTCATATCAACACATAAGGACCATCACCTAAGACAACTCTAACTCATACTTGTGCAATGTGCAAGTAGTATCCCATACTACTGATCACACTAAGTACTCCTTTGAAGTCACCATAGGCAAGACACATTCATATTCATTAAGTCATGACAAGAAAGTAACTCATGATACAATCCAAGTATAGCATGCATCTTTACATTTAAGCATATAAGTCAACATTCTTCATTAGCTTCATTTCATTAGTAGCACCTTCATTCATTGGACATTAGATCAACATTCTCATTAACATCATCATAAGAGCACATTCATTACACTTAACATTATAAAGGAACACACCACAACCTCTCTCAAAGCCTACTTATGTAATGCATAGATGGTGTCCCATACCACCACCCACACTAAGTAGTGCATTCTTAAGAAGCCATAACGCATTAACATTTTTTGTGGGGTTAAGCCTTAACTGACATAGACCATGTGATTAATTCATGGAATCTCGGTGTCACCCTTACCGGATAAATGATTCCTACTTGCCTAAGGTAGGACCATTGTTTTATAGCTTAAGTGGATCCACTAGCTAGACCTATGTGGGCACATAGTTATGGGATAGGGAGATTGCTACTAGATACCCTGCCTCAACTCACGGATGAGCATCCATCTCAAGAGATTGTTACTAGATACCCCGCCTCAACTTCTGGATGAGCATCTATCTCAATCCATATCCACTCAGTTCTTAGCATTATTCCCTACGGAGTACATTACATTCATTACATTAGTTCATTATGGGATGAGAGATTGTTACTAGATACCGCACCTCAACTCATGGATTAGTATCCATCTCAAATCCAACATTCATTAAAATAGGATGTAGGGATTGTTACTAGATACTCCGCCTCAACTCACAGATGAGCATCCATCCCATCCCAACATTCATTCATTGGAAAGCTCATAGATTCAAAGATGAGAATAGCTTTTCACCTAAGATCCCCTTATTGTGAGAAAGTCCTTTCACATCAAGTCATTATCATTTATTAGAGTACAATTGAGAATAGCCTTTCAATTAACCCATCATCATAAACTTTATAATAGAACTTCCTTCATGAGTGTGTATGTGAGAATCATCTTTCACATATAGCCTCATCATTCAAAGCTGTTAATTGACAAATAACATTCAATCATAACACATTTACATTCTAAACATGCTCATTATACATTCATTGAAATCATACACATATACTTTACATCATGATCATTCATAGATCCTTCATATATAGAGGTACAAGGAATATATCCATCAATTCAATACCACAATATACATAGCAAGTAAACACCTCCACCTTTGAAGTGGATCAATAGATCATGTACAATTCTACTTTAATATGTAATTTGATCATAACTTTCCCTTCAAGGCTAAGAACCAACATCAATACATAAATCCAAGATACTACAATAGATAATGAAATTGACATGATTCAATATAAGCAACAACAATTCAACATACTTGCATAATCAATCAACTCCCAATCACAAATTACAATTTAGGAAATTGGGGGAAAACATGGGTTCTAGGAATAAATCATCTTAATTCATCCTTAAATCTGAACTAACTCATAAATCAATGAAATAAAGCCTTTGGAAATCATTTAGAATCGAACCCATGCATAGATTGAAAACTAGGGTTTTAGAGAAAACATTGGAGATTTGGAATCACTTTTGAGATTGGCTCCTTGAAAGAAATTAAGTCAAGGATGAAGACCACCATACCTTATTGAGAAGAATCGCATGAAAATCCTTTGAAAAAATTGAAGATTTGACCTTCAGAGCTTGAAGTCTTCACCTCCAATACAGATTTCAAGAGAGAGAACATTTGGATGGGAGGGGAGGTTTTGATTTGGGGTTTTGATATAATGAGGTCTAAATGTGTTTTAATACTTTTAAAATATCTTAATAAACCTAAAATAACCGTCAATACCCTTTAAATATCATAAAAGGAATTTACCATTTAGCCCCTACTAAGGCAGAACCCAAACCAGAATCATAGGTGTGACTCACACTCTAGACTCACGGACCGTGAGTCCACTAACAAACCGTGTTGTTGGTCCGTGGTCTGGGGCTGCTACTTGGTTCATGGGGGTCTGACCCATGGAGGCTATCTACGGACAGTGTATGGACCAACGGGGCATGGACCCCTTCCGTGGTTCACCCCATTTTGGCCAACGTCAAGGTTCTTTGGGGTCTTGGGGAAGGGTCCTCCTCAATGAACCGTAGGGTGATCCTTGGGAAATTGTACCTTGACATTTAACCCCTAAACCCCTCAACCATAGCTCGGGACAACATTAAACCACCTCAAACGTCATGAAAAAGTCACACACTCACTAGTTAGGATCTAGTTTCACTTATTCCATTTACGGGTCATTACATTATCCCCCACTTAGATACATGCATCCTCGAATGACACTTTAAACACCTTAAGGGGTTAACGACTCAAGAATAGCAGCCCATCATGCATGCAACATCATAAACAATGCACAAAACTAGAAGGAAACATCAACTCCACATCAAAAGCTCGAACAAACTCCATGCAACTCAAGAAAGTAGGAACTACATCTACAAACTCATTATGCAACATAACTTCAACATTTTTCATTACCTTGGAGGAATTACCTTCTCCAACTCATCATGCTCATCAAAACATCATTACGTACATTATGCAACTTTTTCATAAAAGCACATTTAGGCATGTTCAACAATCAACCTCATGAAGCATACATACAACTCATACTAAATGCATATCAACAAGAGGAACATAATTCATGAAAACTCATTTTCTCATATAAACAAGAATTCAACTAGAAAATGCATAACATAAGGAGAACATGGAAACACATTTCACACATGACTACACAACATGAAACAAGATACAAGGAACTCTTGGTCTCAAGCTTGAATAAGAATAGAAGGAAAGAGATAGGAATATCAAAACTCTCAACAACCTTACTATTCAACATACTATCCCCCACTTAGGAGAAAACCCAACTAAGGCTAACATGAAAACAACATAGGAACCTCAATACAACATTCACAACTTATAAGGAACTATCACTTACCGGTACTTTTAAACTAGGAAGGTCCTCATTAAGCAACTCTTGCTCACAAACAGCTTTACCAACATCACTCGAGGTCTCATATGAGTCCACCACACTAGGTCTAAACTCTTCAAACTCACTACACCTCTTAAGATGAGAGCATCACGCAAACCTAACTCATGAACTTCAAAGCACCCAACGACCTTGCTATCTAGGCACATTATCTCCAATTTGGGAGTAAACCTATACAAACTCCTTTAAACATCACTTCTTTCCATTCTAAGGTTGGAGTAAAACATCACTAAAACTTCACACTCATCACACAAGATGATTCTAAACAAGGGGAATTACACTTCTACTCCTCTTAGAGAAGTCTACTCACTTCACACACCTAGGCATTTCTAAAATACCACATTTCATCAACTCTTTTAAAATACCTCATAACTTATCATAACTAAGCCGGGTTCTACCATCATCTAAGCATAACCATAATGAAACCCATTTATCCTAAAGACAACATCACAATCTATCACCTCAAATCTAACAAGTCACATAGTCATAATTGGCATCACAACCAACCTTCCTCCCCCACTCCATCTAGCATAAGCCCTTCAAGTGGGCAGACCCTAAAGACCATCAGATAAGGAATAAGAGAAAGACATTCTAGAGTTAAACTCGATGGCACGACTTGAAGAATAAGAAAGAAGTGTAACTTTCTAACGTCCTATAGCCTATCGCTCATAGATGTGTCACGACTCACACCGATGAACAAGACTCTACTAGACATGGCTTATGAGATATCAACCTAAAAACCATTCCCAAAACCTTGTACTCTGATACCATGTTTGTCACGACCTGAGTCTACACCCCACAAGCAACACAGCGTACTCGACCCCAAAGGGGTCTTCTACAAGCCTCATAGCATTCATAACATAGGATACTTAGAAATAGTGCAGAATTTCGAACTTTTCTTTTATAAATCCAACAACAAGAGACATAAAAAACAAGCGGAAGTTTATCGTCTCACATGGACATCTAAACAACATACTTAAAACAAAATAGGGTCACGGCCCTTTACAATCAAAATCTTAACAATAGTTTATTACATGAAAAGGAAGGAAAATCTAAATACTTGTCCTCGATCTATGAGGACATACCACTTAGTGTTGGGGAACTCAAGTCCAAGCTTCACTAGAGAAAACCACTCAATTGCCGGAACCTACACGTGTAGTAAACATAGAAGAAGAATGGGGTTAGCACAATTAACTACTAAGTATCACAGCCATGCAAAAGCATGCTTAAAACGGACATTTTCTTTGAAAGTCATGATATATGCCATTTTGATAAAACTTCATGAACATAAACATAAGAGGCATAATATTCAACCACAACCAACATTCAAGTCATTTAACCACATTAGGACATAATCACATATAAGCCCTTTACCTTCACATTAAGCTTTCACCGCAAGTAACCCTCAAGCTATACTTTGTGCAATGTATGGGTAGCGTCCCATACCACCCATCCACACCAAAGTACCACCTCAAGGTCACCAAAAGTGAACTTACCATTCAACCTTTCCATCCTTACATAATACTAATACACAAGAGACATAAACATTACACAAGTCATATCAACACACAAGGACCATCACCTAAGACAATTCTAAGTCATACTTGTGCATTGTGCAAGTAGCATCACATACTACTACTCACACTAAGTACTCCTTTGAAGTCATCATAGGCAAGGCACATTCATATTCATTAAGTCATGACAAGGAAGTAACTCATGATACAATCCAAGTATAGCATGCATCTTTACATTTAAGCATATAAGAGTCAACATTCTTCATTAGCTTCATTTCATTAAGAGCACTTCATTCATTGGACATTAGATCAACATTCTCATTAACATCATTATAAGAGCACAATCATTACACTTAACATTATAAAGGAACACACCACAACCTCTCTCAAAGCCTACTTGTGCGATACATAGATGGTGTCCCATACCACCACCCACACTAAGTAGCGCATTCTTAAGAAGCCATTGTTCATTAACATTCTTTGTGGAGGTCAGCATTAACCGAAATAGACCATGTGAACAATTCATGGAATCCCAGTGTCACCCTCATAGGGAGATTGCTCCTAGATACCCCGCCTCAACTCACAAATGAGCATCCATCTCAAGATATTGTTACTAGATACCCTGCCTTTACTCCCGGATGAGCATCCATCTCAATTCATATCCACTTGGTGCTTAGCATTATTCCCCACGAAGAACATTACATTCATTATATTAGTTCATTATGGGATGAGAAATTGTTACTAGATACCCCATCTCAACTCATGGATGAGTATCCATCTCAAATCCAACTTTTATGAAAATGGGATGTAGGGACTGTTACTAGATACTCTGCCTCAACTCCCGAATGAGCATCCATCCCATACCAACATTCATTCATTGGAAAGCTCATAGATTCAAAGATGAGAATATCCTTTCACCTAAGAATCCCCTTATTGTGAGAAAGTCCTTTCACAACAAGTCATTATCATTTATTAGAGTACAATTGAAAATAGCCTCTCAATTAACCCATCATCATTAAAATTATCATAGAACTTGATTCATTAGTCATTCATGAGTGTGTGTATGTATGTGAGAATAACCTTTCACATATAGCATCATCATTCATATGTGTTAATTGAGAAATAACATTTAATCATAAAACATTACATTCTAAGCATGCTCATTATACATTCATTGAAATCACACACATATACTTTACATCATGATCATTCATAGATCCTTCATATATAAAGGTACTAGGAAGAAATCAATCAATTCAATACCGCAATATACATAGCAAGTAAATACCTCCACCTTTCAAGTGGATCATTAGATCAAAGCACAATTCTACTTTAATATGTAATTTGATCATAACTTTCCCTTCAAGTCTAAGAACCAACATCAATCCATAAATCCAAGATACTACAATAGATAATGAAATTGACATGATTCAATCACTTAATTCAATATAAACAACAACAATTCAACATACTTGCTTAATCAATTAACTCCCAATCACAAATCACAATTTAGGAAATTGGGGGAAAACATAGGTTCTAGGAAGAAATCATATTAATTCATCTTTAAATCCACAATTCATTCATAAATCAATGCAATAAAGCCTTTGGAAATCATTTAGAATCGAACCCATGCATAGATTGAAAACTAGGGTTTTAGAGAAAACATTGAAGACTTGGAATCATTTTTGAGGTTGGCTCCTTAAAAGAAACTAAGTCAAGTATGAAGACCACCATAAATTATTGACAATAATTCCATGAAAATCATTTGAAAAACTTGAAATAATGAGGTCTAAATGTATTTTAATACTTTTAAAATATCTTAATAAACCTAAAATAACCATCCATACCCTTAGAAGATCATAAAAGGAATTTACCACTTAGCCCCTACTAAGGCCGAACCCAAACCAGAATCACAGGTGTGACTCACTCCCTAGATCACGGACCGTGAGTCCACTAACAGATTGTGCTATTAGTCCATGGTCTGGGGCAGCAGCTTTGTTCATAGGGGTTTGACCCACCTAGGCCATCCACGGACAGTGGATGGACCTACGGGGCGTAGATCCCTTCCATGGTTCACCCTATTTTCGCCAACTTGAAGGTTCTTTGGGGTCTTGGGTGTTAGACTAGGGTGGTCCTTGGGGATTCGTACCTTGACGTTTAACCCCTAAACCCCTCAATCATAGCTTGGGACAACATTAAACCACCTCAAACCTCAATACAAACTCACACACTCACTAGTTAGGCTCTAGTTTAACTTGTTCGATTTATGGGTCGTTACACCTATCTACAATATAAATTAATCATATAAGCATTACTCTCAAAGATTTATCATTCTTAGTTCATCATATTAGCTTTACTCTAAGAGCCCTAATCATTGTAACTCATCATATATTCCTTGATCTCAAGAAAATTTTATCCTCAAAGCCTTACAAGTCATAATTCATCACATATAGTTTGTTTTTGATCAAGTCAAGTATATATGCTTTACTCTTAAGTAATTAATATCTATGCGCTCTAATATCAAGCAATCTATAATGTAATTCATCAATCCTAGAAGATCACATCTAAGCCATAAATTTCCCTTTCATGGCATATAACCCAACTATATCAAATTCACCTGAAAAACATAGGTTAAGCATGGATCCATGAATACGCATACTAAAACATGCAATTCCATCATAAACAAACATAAACAATCATAATCCACTCTATTAGATCATAACCCATAACATTAGAAGAAACCCAAAATTGACTTGGGGAATTCTTCTTCTAAATTGGGGAAATCATAGGGATTCATGCATGAAAGGAATCCATGAATGAATAAGTTATCATACCTTTATTACAAAGCCTACCAAGATTGGAAGAATGGAGACTTGGCTTTACCTAGCTTGAACCCTCTTCTTCTTTCTATAGAAAGAATATTTGAGAGGGATTTGGGTGAATGACTTAGAATGACTTAGTTTAGGGGTCTAAAGTCTTTATATAGGTGGTCTAGGTTAGGGTAAAACGACACCACTTAATTCTAATTAAATCCAGAAATTCTCTAAGTGCCCCTAAACTAACCGCCTTAACTGCCTCACAGATCCTAACCACGATACTACGTTGACGGGCCGTGGATAGACCCACGGTCCGCCCTAGTCAACCGTGGTTTTGGTTCTGGGAGTTGTCAAAATAAGGTTAGTACCTAAGACCCCCAACTACGAGGCGTTCACCCATCTACGAGGCGTGGGTCCTGTCGTGGTCACTACCTTAGGCAGATTCTCAGGGTGCCCATCCACAAGGCCCAACTATGGGGCGTGGGTCTAACCAGGGGCGTGGTTGGCCCGCATGGGTACCACCAGAAAAAACTCTTTTTTTCTAAGCTTCCCTCTTAAGGCTACAGGGTGTTACAATATCTTCCCCTTGGGATCATTCATCCTCGAATGATGTTCAAGCCACTTCTTAAAGGTAACGACTCAAGACTAGCAACCCATCATGCATGAAACTCATCTAAATGCACGCAACCATGGAGGAAACATCAACTCCAAGATAAACATATTCAATGCATCACAAGAAAGTAGAAACTACATCTATCAACCAAAAATGCATGAAATTCAACATTTCTCATGTTGAAGGAGGAACTTACCATCTCCAAACTAAATCATGCTCAACACAATCTCATGGAGCCTATATGCAATTCAATCTGTAGAAGCATATCTAAGCATGATCATCAACTCATCTCATGAAGTCTATAGGTGCTCTACTCAAGGAACTACAACATGAGGAAAACAATTAACGTAAGTCACTTCTTTGAAGACTTAAGCTTTTTCATGAACATTTATATAGAGAAATCATGGTAAAACATAAAACACACATGATTTTCTAAACAAGGAGTTAACCATAGGGAACTCTTCCTCATAGGATGCACTTTCATATACTCCCAAACCTTCTAAGGGAACTAGAGGTGTTGGATCTCTAACACACTCTTTCTACTTAGAGACATGGAAAAACCAAATGCACTGATGCCACTCATTAGGCAAAGATAACTTATAAGAACCCTAACCACATGTCTCAAGATCTTTTATGGGCCTACAAAATGGGGACTAAGCTTCCCTCTCTTACTACACTCTTTTTGAGTGAGATGTTTCAAGTAAGCCCAAATCATAAACGTTCGAAATACACAATGACTTGCTATCTAGGCACACCATCTCCGCCTTGGGAGGAAGCCTGAATGGACTTTCTAAGCACCGTCTCTTTCAATTCTACTAAGGTTAGATCAAGAAACTTCTTAACTTTCACATTTGTCACAAAGGACAATTCTAAACCATTTCCACCCATATCATCATCTTTGGTGGAGTCTACCAACCAATCATATCTAGGTATTATTTAAACACCCTACTACTCATTACATCATATTTCACCCTCCTTTGGTGCTAACCTAACTTAAGATCAATCTTAGAAAGGTAACTGGCCCTTTGGAGTTGGTCAACACTTGAATCTATCTCCCTCACCTTAGCTTGGTGGTAGATGCAACCCTCAAAGTCCTCTTCAAGACAACACATAACCCAAACTTATGATATACTCTTTCCCCCCTTCCACTCTCGGATAGGATCATTCGGGAACTAACAATTGACTACACGAATTTTACAATCACATAAGGGCATCATAGGAGTGCAACCAACACATCACACAAATGACATCAAATTTTAACAAAACATAGACATCAATTTAAAAAGCTTTCAACATACCGGGATCCACATTTGGATCACACTCATGGTCATCTCTAGTTGTAGTGTATATAACCGGTTTTGCTTGGGAACATCCTCTCTTCCTTTAGTCTTTTCCTTAGGACAAATCCTCATTTAGTGACCACTCTCACCACAACTAAAGCAACCCTCTATGCCGGCTAAACATCTACCCTCATGTCTCTTTCCATACCTAGAACAAGTAGGCTATAAGGATTAACTACTAATTCCTTGTGGCTTAGGGTTAGACGCCCTATTTTCATTATACTTAGGAGCATTGGAAGAACCTTGCCCAGAAGACCTTTTCGATTTCTAGAACGACCATGTCCATCCGACCCATCATAACAGAACTTATCATCATACATTATAGACCTCTTTTTCTCCCTAGATCTCCCTTTTAGTTTCTCCTCCTCAATATGTTGGGCATGAATCATAAGACGAGCAATATCCATATCATTAAAAAGTATAGTCGTACGACATTATTTCACCACTAAATCAGACACTCCCGAAACAAACTTACTCATCTTAGTCTTACGATCCGCCACAATAGAAGGAGCATACTTAGATAGTGGGGTAAACCTCAAAGCATATTGCTTAACACTCATACTACCTTGCCTGAAGTTAATGAATTCAAGAACCTTAGCCTTTCTCATCTCTAAAGGAAAAACTATCAAGAACAATATTTGAACATTTCCCATTCCATGGGACCTATCTCTACCATTCATGCTTCTTTTCATTGATTAAACCAAACTTGAGAAACTCCTTTCAATTGGTAAGTGGCCAATTCTGCTTTCTCTACTGAAGTAACTCCCATAATATCTAACACCTTATGGACCTCATTTATAAACTCTTGAGGATCTTCCTCAACTTTGAAGCCATAAAATTTGGAAGGGTTCATCCTTGTAAAATCCCTCACTCTTGAAGCCGTCGTACCCACAATTGGGTTCACATGAGCTATTTCCTCTCTATTGGCTTGTGTCGTCACGGCTTGAGCCAAAACATGAAAAGCCGATCTAAACTCCCCATTAGCCACATTCTCACCCAAAGGGTCAATCAAAGCTTGTGGTGCTTGTGGAGGAACCTCTTGATCCACCATGTCTTCCTCATTCCTTCTAGCTTTAGCCCTTGTAGTAGTCATCTCCTGAAGACCATCGGGTAAGGATTACGAGAAAGACCTAATAAAGACAAACTCTAT
The DNA here is from genome assembly GCA_029582605.1 of Solanum gracilifrons. Lineage (NCBI taxonomy): Eukaryota > Viridiplantae > Streptophyta > Magnoliopsida > Solanales > Solanaceae > Solanum > Solanum gracilifrons. Next base: position 40,498 of record JAJOOH010000432.1, on the reverse strand, counting down.
GGAACGACTTAGAGTAATGAAGAAGTGAGATTTCCTAATCATCTAATAGCATCTCATTCATAAATGTGGCATGCTTCACACTTATGAACAAGACTCTACTAGATGTGCTTTTGAGACATCCTAGAACCACTCTAAATCGTGTGCTCTGATTACCAATGTTGTCACCACCCGGGAGTACACCCTAGATGTAACATGGCGTACAAGACCCCGAGAGGCCTCATACAAATCACTTAGCATATCATAACATAAAATAATAGAAAATGATACAGAAATTTAAAACATTTTCCATACAATAAAAGTCTTCTCTAAAACGAAGCAAAAGTCTTTAACATTTGTCTCAAACCATCTAAAACATGAATAGTCTTTGGGATGCATCCCATACAAAAATTCTAACATGAAAATGAAAGACATAAAGGAAAGTTGATCAAATCCTCAATGCTATGATAACTCACCAAATCTTAAATCCTTTCTCTACTATGAACCTAGCCACGGGGATGGAAGTCAATATCGTCGGACCCTACATTTGATAAGAATGTAGACAAGAGTATGCATTAGTAAAAAATGTACTAAATATGATGGTTAGCATAAATCATCCACGTAGGCATAATGTAGGCTATGTCAACATAAGACATATACCATGATCATAAGAGATAACAACATAAGTCATAAGCATATTCAATGCACATAAAACATCATATCATAAGAGGAGCACTTCTCAAGTAACCTCAACTTTACTCATTACATATGTCATCACCTCTATTCAAACATATCAAGGAAGGAAACTCTAGCAATAATCCAAGCTAAGCTTACATCATACAAGCAAATCTCATAATATAACATGCTTATGATACTTCCTTGAAGTAACCTTGCTTCATCATACACATGCTATTTTAGTTAGTACTATTCATGGAAGAGTACTTCTTTACTAGTCTATCACAAGTCATCACAGCTGAATGGTTACGATTTACCAATTCAAGGCTATCAAGGAAAAGCACCTTACTATGCTAGACCAAGATATCATTGATAGCACACTCTTATGCAAGTCCAAACTACTCAAGGAAGCGTACTATTGCTCAATCCAAGCTATCATGAAATTGTGTGGCCTCACCAAGTCAATCTATCATGCAAGTATCCTCTCATGCTAGTTTAAGCTATATTAGAAGGGTACGATTTCTCAATCCAAGGCTATCAATGAGTTCTACTATCTCAAGCTACCATAAATGGTCTTGTCTACCCAGTCAAGCTATTTATGAAGGGATATCACATCTCTACTTCAAGCTAACATAGCTCATATATGCTTTGATTCATTTTAGATGAGCAATCATTTCCAACCTAGAATCATTATATGTGAGAAAACCTTTCACATTAATACTATGTGTTCATGAGAATTTCCTTTCAAGCGACACAACATCAGTCTCAAAATTATTGACACTTTACTCTCAAAGTGTTCTTAAAGCATTTACATAGGTTGTATGAGACATGCACAATCTCATACATTAATAATATATGGCATGTGGGTAAATCCTTCCACAACAATCCTATCTACAATATACATTCATCATATAAGCTTTACTCGGTTTATCATTCTTAGTTCATCGTATTAATTTTACACTAAGAGCCCTAATCATTATAACTCATCATATATCTGTTAATCTCAAGACACCTTTATCCTCAAAGCCTACAAGTCATAATTCATTACACATACTTTGATTTTGATCAATTAATGTCTATATGCTTTACTCTTAAACATGCAATTCCATCATAAACAAGCATAAACAGTCATAATCCACTCTATTGGATCATAACCCATAACATTAAATTGACTTGGGGAATTCTTCTTCTAAATTGGGGAAATCATGGTGCTTCATACCTTGATTACAAAGCCTACTAATCTTGAAAGAATGGAAACTTGACTTGACCTAGCTTGACCCTTCTTTTTTTTTTTCTTCTTCTTCTACTACTTCTTTCAAGAAAGATAATATTTGAGAGGGATTTGGGTAAATGACTTAGTTTAGGGGTCTAAAGTCTTTATATAGGTGGTCTAGGTTAGGGAAAAATGATACCGCTTAATTCTAATTAAATCTGGAAAATCCCAAAGTGCCCCTAAACTAACCGCCTTAACTGCCTCATAAGTCCCAACCATGAGACCACGTTGACGGGCCGTGGATGGGTCCATGATCTGTTCTAGTCAACCATGGTTTAGGTTCTAGGAGTTGGCAAAATGGGATTTGGACCTACAATTCCCATCCATAAGGCGTGCGTCCTGCCGTGGTCACTATCTTAGGTAGATTCTCATGGTGCCCATCCACAAGGCCCACATACGGGGTGTGGTTGTCCCTCGTGGATGTCACCTAAAAAATCTATTTTTTTCTAAGCTTCCCTTTTAAGGCTACGAGGTGTTACAAAGGCAGAATTTCACAAGAGCTTGAGCATTGGTATTAATGGATATAAGTTGCTGATCATTTTATGGTTAAATGGTGTCGTGTGTGGTATGGAAGTTATGACAACAGAGTGGGTATTAGGAATAGAAGGAAGACATGGAAGAGTAGAAACGATTAATTGAGGGGTGGAAACATGAAAAAGATGAAAAGTTGCAGACAATGGAAACAATGCTGCTGGAAGGTTAAGTGAACTCGTAATGGTCGTCGTCGGTGCAATGGAAGACTGAGTGTTTGATCCATTTCTATAGAAAAGATGGTATTGGAAGAATAAAAAATTATTGTGAAAAAAAATGGAGTTGTTGTTAGGCGAGCAGCTCTGATACCATGAAAGATTAAGAAGATGGCTGAATTCTCTATTTTGTATTCACATATTGTTTCAGTATTTATACAAGAAAGCAAGAGATAACCTACCAAAATAGAAGATGCTAATTATAGAGAAATCCTAGTCAACTTAATTACAAGAAGATCGCAAGGAATTATAATCAAATCATATAAGATTATAATCAAACCATATCACTCACTTGATAATAAGATGCCTTCCTTATACTAGATACAGCAAGAGTTAAAGAAAACCATAACATAAAATGTGCATCTAAGGATAAGAAAACACAATGATCTTGATCCTACGATAATCTGATTGAGCAAGGTATGGCATTAAGAAAATATTACCATGCACCTCTATAAGATTAAACTAAAGCTTACCTATTGTCTCAACACTTAAGACATCATGCTATTGATAAAAACATGTTGAATCAAAGCATTTGAGTAACACAACATGTGATTGTAAAAGAGAGGGTATACTTTAAAAGTAATTAAATTTTGTCAAGGCACACTTCAATTTTAAATCGAAATAGAATTACATAGATATGTCTTAGGATATATGAAGGGGCTAATCAAGCAAAGGATATACACATGGAGATTTCTTTAGTCATCTAGGAAGGGAGGAAAAATAAACATAGTTTTATCTGAATCATACTTAACTAGACAGTTTTAACAACTCGGATTCGAAAATGGCTAGAAAGGGCTAAATGGGTAAGTCAAGAACCTAAAAGTTTACCATGGAACCCTCTACAGAGCCTTAGACTGGTCGTGTAGGCGACCACGGTCCATTAAACAGCTCGTGAAAATTTTCTAGAATCTGCCCCAAACAGCCCGTGGTGACTTAGACGTCCCGTCTAGTAGGTCGTCAAGTCACCCAGTTAGAAACAGTCCATGAAGTTTCACACAGACCGTGAAGTCGTCCGTGAAGGAGACATATCAGACTTAGGATTTTAGGTCAACTTCAAGCAATCATATCTTTTAGCACAAAATTTATTAGGAGGCTCATAGCCTATAAAATTAAAAATCTGTGTGTCCTCTTTCCAACTCCCCCAAGTTTGCCTAATTTTGAGTTTGGAGTAAAACGTTATGCCTGTTTTAGTGAAGCCTTGTCGGGCAGGGCATCTTCACGACCAACTTGACGGGCCATTATGATCTAGACGGCCCCTGAAGCCCTTCCAGAGAGGTATTTCGGCAGTTTTTAAGAAAGAGTCATATAGATCTTTTCTCAATTGTTTTAACTCAATACTATGTAATTTTACCTTCTACCCTAGGCCCTATATAAACACTTTTTACCCCTAAAATCACCCAATTCAATTCATTCTCCTAAATTCCCTAAACTTTACCAAATTCATCCTCTCCAAAAATCTTCTCTCTAGATCAAGGAAGAAGAAGCAGCTAGGTTTCTTCAAGTTCAAATAGCCTTTCTTCAATATAGCTTAGAGCTTCAATCAAGGTATGTAGGAAGTTCAATAATGGGTTCAATTCACCCATTAAGCCCCTAAAGTTTCTTCAATTCTCCAATTCAATTTTTCAAGATTTGATTAGATTTTCACTCAATTCCTCATGGATTCTATTCCATTATTATGATCTTATTTCGATGATTTGAAATTAATTACATGCTTTTCAACCAATTCCATGTGAACCCATGCATTGATCTATGAATTTTGACTACATGGATTTATGAAGAAGCTCTGAAAAGATGAATTTATGAAGAAGCTTGAAGCTATAAATATGTTTTATGAAATTATGCATGTTTTTATGAAAGCAATGTTTATTACTCACGTAAGCTTATTAATAAAGATATCTATATGTTCTATGAAGCTTGGTCACATGACATGAATGCCATTTGGATTTGCCATCAATATTTTTTGAGCTATTTTCCTAAATTAGGTCTTGATTAGTATTGTATTCGGATATGCCATGAATAATTATAGATCACTCTTTCAAAACTATTTTCATTAGTAGCAGGGCATCTCTAGTATGAAGTGAATGATTATGGGCCAAAAGAGCTATTATGAAAAGATCATGGATGGTGAAAGGTTTTCTCAGGCATGGTCTATGGAGATATCCTATAATAATACAAGAGGAAAATACCCATGTCCCATCATGATTAGACAAGAGGTGAATATTCATGTCCCATAATGATAAGACAAGAGTTGAATACCCATGACTCATAATGAAAAGACAAGAGGTGAATACCCATGTCTCATAATGATTAGACAAGAGGTGAATACACATGTCCCATAATGATAAGACAAGTTAATATTAATGGCTATTCCGTGTTATTTATTCTTAGCACCGAGAGGATATTTAGATGGAAGCTCTCCCATAGTTTGAGGTCGGGTTTCTAGTAGCAATATCCTTATCCCATACCTATGTGCCCCCATAGGATGATTGTCTTACATAGACATTATCTAGTGGATTCAGGTAAGGTAGAAGTTTATGGTTCTTAACTTTGCAAGTAGGATCCTCTTTTCTGGTGTGGGATAGAAACTGGATCCCATGTTATAGCTTGCATAGTCTATATGTTGGTTAACGATAAATTTCCCACAAAAAGAACTAAGTTAATTAATAATGTTTTATGAAGCTTCCTTTATGATTTAAAGATGCATTGTCCACGTTCATGTTTTATGAATCTTCATAAATGATTTTACTAGATTTTAACTTGGTCATGCATTCCATGTTTTTACTATGTCCCTTTATGATCATGTCTCAATTTTTATTGCATTCCCCTCATACTTAGTACATTTCATGTACTAACGCATACTTTTGCCTACATTGTTTCACTAATGTAGGGCTTGGCGATTCTTATCCTTCTATTTGTGGCTACTGATCACATTTAGTAGTTTCAAAGATTGGTGAGTCCTCATGTTCTGAAGATAGGACCCCTTATTTCTTATTGTCTTTTCTTTTTCGTATTGTATGTGATGCATGGGTTACGTCCAATCATACCTGATGTACTAGATGACTTTGAGACTATGTTAGACTTCTGCTACATTTTGTCAAACTCTTTATGATATAAAACTTGTCTTTAAAACTCTTTTGTTTTCTATTATCTTGTATGTTGTATGCTAAGTGGGTTGTGTAGGGCCTCTCGGGATCTTATACACCAAGTCACATCTAGGGTGTACTTTGGATCGTGACAAACTTGATATTTAGAGCATAAGGTTTAGAAAGGTCCTAGGATGTCTCATAAGCCATGTCGAGTAGAGTCTTGTTCATAAGTGTGAAGTGCGCCACATTTATGAATAGGAGGCTATAAGATGTTTAGGAAATTTTACTTCTTTAATTATTCTAAATTCATGCCATATAGTTTAAATCTATAAAGTTTCTCCTCTCCTAACCCCTATTTATGCTTTACAGAATATGCATCCACGAAAGAATCCCATGATAAGGAATAGAAATGTTTGTGAAAATATGGAGCCTAAGGTTCCCCAAGTTCTAGTCAACCCTTTTGCCGAGCAAGCAACTAATGATGAGTTTTGTGCCGCATTTTAGGCGTTGGCACAAGATATGACGGCTCAAGCAAATAGAAAGGTTGTGGCTCCCGTGATCCCATGGGTGGGTACGACGGCAACAAGGGTGAGAGACTTTAATGAATGATTCCTCCAAAATTTCATGGGTCTACGGTTGAGGAAATCCTCAAGAGTTCATTGATGAGGTCTATAATATAGTGGAAATTATAGGTATTAGTATAGTAGAAAAGGCATAATTGGTTACTTATCAACTTAAGGGTATTGCTCAAGTTTGGTTTAACCAATGGAAGGAAGAGAGGGCAATAAATATGGGACCTATTAATTTTGAGAAATTTAAGTTTGCTTATATTGATAGGTTATTTTCCCTTGAGATGAGGGAGGCAAAGGTACTTGAGTTCATTAACCTTTGTCAAGGGAATATGAGTGTGAAGGAGTACGCTTTGAAATTGACACAATTGTGCAAAAATGCTCCAATTATGGGTATCGATCTAAGGGCAAGGATGGGTAAGTTTGTGTCGGGTGCATCCGACTTGGTAGTCAAAGAATACCTAACCACCATGCTTGTTAAGGAGATGGATGTCTCTCACTTGATGGTTCATGCACAAAAAATAGAAGAGGGGAAGCTTATGGACAAAACATGGGATTCAAAGAGGGCTAGAAGGGATGATGGTGATTTCTCACATTCAAGGTCCAATAGAGGTAATGGTTCTAGTGAGAAAATGATATTTGAGTGTCCAAAGTGAGGAAAAATCCATAGGGGTGAGTGTCTAGCCGGTTCTAATGAATGTTTTGGTTGTGGAAAAATGGATCATAAGATAAGGAATTGTCAAATGGTTGCTAAGAATGAGCTAGATAATCATCGGCGGGCTCAACCTTACCCTTCTTCAGGTCCTAGTGATAGTCATAAATAGAATAGGTTTTATGATCTTCAGCCTCGACAAGATCATGAGGTTTCCCGAGATGCGGAAATTGGTAAGTTATGGTCTTTTAGCTTGTCATTATGCATTGCTTGATATTGGGTGTTTCATTGGCTATGTTAAGACTCCATTTATGGCTAGTGTGTTTAAGGTTGGCCTTGAAATCCTTGTGGAAATTCCTTAAGTGTTTACTTGTATCAATGGTTATGTGGTTGTTAAGACTTTGGTACTATACTTGGGTTAAGGGAGATGGATTTGAAAAGACTAGAGAGATTTGCTCCCAAGGGGGAGATAGTGTGCTTCATGGTTGGTGTGCGTGAGACTATTTAAATGATGGAAGGGTCCCTTGCTTTGGGTTGGTATGTGAAAAGCCATAGACGGTGTGGTGTCTTATTGTCGCTACATCTTTCCTTTATCTTCGGATCTAGCTGGAGACCTTAGCCCCTCATGTTCACTCTATAGGATTATTATGTTTTAGTCAATCTCATGTTTCCTCATGCATGCATGCTCATGAAAAAAATTTGATCTTCAAAGATATGAATTAGCTTGATTGATTGCTTTGCATTCAATATGATTTTGCATGGTTGTCTTATGAAAAGATGTTTTGAAAGTATGTTTTAGCTTGGAGTCTAGGTTCCTCCTTGGTTATGTGAATTTTGATTATGTTTCATGAATGTTAGGTTGTTAGTTCTCTCCTACTTTTTTTATGCCAGTTTGAGTTCCATTCGAGGGTGAATGTTTCCAAGGTAGAGATATTGTAACACCTCGGATTCGAAAAAGGCTAGAAAGGGTCAAACGCGCAAGTCAAAAACCCAAAAGTGGACCATGAACCCTCCACGTAGCCCTAGACGTGCAATATAGGTAACCATGGTGCGTTAAAAAAGCTCTTGAACATTTTCCACAATCTGCCCCGGGCAGGGGTCACCTAGACGGCCCATGTTGACTTAGATGGCCCGTCTAGTGGGTTGTCCAATCACTTAATTAGAAAGGGCTTCAGCCACGTCATCGATAAGGACCACGGATGTCTAAACAGTCCGTAAAGCTTCACACGGACCGTGAAGTCGTCCGTGAAGGAGACTTATCAGACTTAGGATCTTTGGTCAACTTCAAATGATCATATCTTTCAGCAAATGAGGAATTAGATGGCTAGTGACCTATCAAATTGAAGGTCTTTGAGTCCTCTTTCCAACACCACCATGTTTGCCTAATTTTGAGCCTGACGTAAAAGGTTATGCCCATTTTAGTGAAGCCATGTGGAACAGGGCATCTTCACGACCCACTTGACGGGACATCATGGTCTAGAGGGCCCGTGGAGCCCTTCCAAAGAGGCATTCAGTTGTTTTTAAGTAAGACTCATATGGGTATTTTTCCCAATTGTTTTAACTCAGTACTTTATTGTTTTACCTTCTACCCTGACCCTATATAAACATTTTTACCCCCAAAATCACCCAATTCAATTCATTCTCCTAAATTTCCTAAACTTGACTAAATTCATCCTCTCTAAAAATCTTCCATTTAGGTCAAGGAAGAAGAAGAAGCTAGAGTTCTTCAAGTTTAAGTCTCGTTTGTTCATCATTTCTCAGGGCTTCAATAAAGTTGTGTAGGGAGTTCATCAATGGATTCAATTTACCCATTGAGCCCCCAAAATTTCTTTAATTCTCCAATTCAATTACTCAAGATTTGATTAGATTTTCACTCAGTTCCTCATGGATTCAATTAATTTAATATGATCTTGTTTTGATGATCTGAACTTAATTACGTGCTTTTATACCAATTACATGTGAACCTATGCATTCATCTATAAATTTTTACTATGAACCCAAATTGACATGAATTTATGAAGAAGTTTAGAAAGATGAAAGATGAATTTTTGAAGAAGCTTGAAGCTATGATATGTTTTATGAAAGTATGTTTTTATGAAAGCAATATTTATGACTCAAGTAAGCTTATAGATAAATATATATATGTTCTATGAAGCTTTGCCACATGACATGAATTACATCTAGATTTTCCCTCAATACTTTACGGGCTATTTTCCTAAATTAGGTCTTGATTAGTATGGTATCAATAATTATAGATCACGCTTTCAAAACTATTTCCATTAGTTGTAGGTCATCTCTAGTATGAAGTGAATGACTATGGGACTTAAAAGCTATTATGAAAAGATCATGGATGGTGAAAGGTTTTCTCATGCATGGTATAATAAGATATCCTATTATGAGACAAGAGTTGAATACCCATGTCTCATAATGATATGAGAAGAGGCTAATACCCATGTCCCATAATGATAATTCAAGAGGTGAATACCCATATCCCATAATGATAAGACAAGAAACGAATACGCATGTCCCATAATCATTATACAAGAGGCAAATACCCATGTTCCATAATGATAATAATGCTAATGGCATGTATGCGACCCCTTCGGGGTCAAGTACGTCGTGTTACGACTAGGGGGTGCTCTCGGGTCGTGACAAATTTGGTATCAAAGGATATGGTTTTGGGATAAGTTTTAGGATGTCTCAAACCATGTCTAGTAAGTCTTATTCATCGGTGTAAGTCGCGACACATCTATGAATAGGAGGCTACGGGATGCTTAGGAAAAGTCTCACTTGTTCATTCTCTTAGTCTTGCCATAGAGTTTGGCTTTAGTAGGCCCTTTTGCTAATCTGTGTCTTTGGTTGTTTCAGGGTATGGCTAATACTAGGGCGAATGCTAGGAAAGAAGGAGAAGACATTGGGGATCAAGAGATTCCTCCCCAAGTTCAAAATCAAGCTCCTCCTCAAGTTCCTATTGACCCTCCAATTGGGAATGTCACTCTAGCGGAGTTTAGGGCTTCTATGAATTTGTTGGCTCAAGCCTTGACGGCACAAGCCAATAGAGATGTGGCAGCTCCGGCAAACCCCATAAGGGGAATGGGTGCTTATAGGATTAGGGAGTTCTTGAGGATGAACCCTCCGGATTTTAGTGGCTCCAAGGTGGAGGAGGATCCAAATGGGTTCATAAATGAGGTTTATAAGACACTTGCTATCATGGGGGTAACTTCTAGAGAAAAAGTGGAACTAGCCGCTTACCAATTGAAAGATGTTGCCTAAATTTGGTATGAGCAATGGAACGATTGTAGGCCAGTAGGGGCGGGTCCTATAGAGTGGGAAACATTTAAGTTGGATTTCCTAGATAGGTTTTTTCCTCGGGAGTTGAGGGAGGCTAAGTTGGAGGAATTCATAAATCTCAAGCAAGGCAACATGAGTGTCAATGAGTATGCCTTGAAGTTCACTCTTTTTTCTAAGTATGCTCCATCTTTGGTAGCAAGTCCAAGGGATTTGATGAATAGGTTTATGATGGGGGTGTCCGAACTAGTAGAAGAAGAATGTCGTATGGCAATGCTTGTTGATGTTATGGATATCTCACGTCTCATGGTGTTTGCCCAACAAATAGAAGAGTCAAAACTCAAGAAGGAGAGGGCTAGGGAGAAGAAGAGGTCTAGGCTGGATAATGATGGGTCCGATGGACATGGTCGTTCTAGGAATCGACAAAAGTTTTCCAGACAAGGCTATTCTAATGCTCTTAAATATAAGGATGATGGGGTGTCTACTCCTAGGCCACAAGTGAAAGGTAATGAGTCCCTATGGACCACTTGTTCTAGGTGTGGTAAGAGGCATGAGGGTAAATGTTTGGCCGGTAGAGATGGTTGTTATGGATGTGGTGAGAGTGGCCACATGAAAAAGGATTGCCCAAAGGCAAAGGCTTATATAAGAGAGGGTAAGAAAGTTGCCCCTAGTGGTAGGGATGATGAGCCTCCAAAGAGGAATAGGTTTTATGCTCTCCAATCCAAGGATGATCAAGAGTGATCTCCTCATGTCCCTTTTCGGTATGTGCTTCTTTCATGTTTTAGAAACTTTTCAGATTTCTTGTTTTTATGACTTGCTATGATGGACTTGATGTTGTCCTTGTTATGATTGATGTTTAGAAAAGCATGTGTGGGCTTAATCCCAAGGGGGAGATAGTGTGCCTATTCCATAAGGTCTTTACATGACTTTGTCTTGCTATGATTTCTTTATGTATGTTTATGAAGTTCTGTAGGCCTTGTTAGAATTGGTTTAATTGCATTGTGTTGACTCATGTTGTACCATCTTTGAGTCAATATGCATTTTAGGCTCCGTGAATTTATGTTGAGCATGTTGTAGCTAGGAGATGTTAGTTCCTCCTTGGAAATGAGTAAGATGTCTCTTTCATGCATTTTAGGTTGCATTAGGTATGTCTAGCTTGGAATTCAAGTTTCCTTGGTTGTTAGTGTGCATGTAGATGTAGTGCATGCATGATGGGCTTCTAGTCTAGAGTCTTGTCGTTTTAAAAAAAAAGTGTTTAGAAATTCATTCGAGGATGAATGTTACCAAGGGGGAGATATTGTAACACCCCGGAAACAAGTAGACAAAACTAGAGCCACAAGTTAGGGTTCTAAGGTTTGATGTATGAGGAATAGAGTCATAGATGAGATTTTATGTGTTTAGAATGAGGGGTTTAGTGGTTGAAAATAAAGTTATGTATTAGACCTAGTAGCCTAGATGACCTTTAAGACTTTGGTTGTGCATGGGAAGGGAAACTACCAAGGCAAAAGGGCAAACCTAAGCCAAAGGGCCAAAGCTGCCCAACCTTGGCAGCCACTGCCCAAGAGTTCACGGCCACCTTCACGACCAGTGGTGTGGACCACGGTCCGTGAAGGGGTCCTTGGAGATTCCTTATACACTTGGGAGGCCAGGCCAAGAGGCCTAGACACTGCCCCAAGTCCACGACGCACTTCACGAGCCGTTGGCTTGACCACGGCCCGTCAAAGTGCCTGTGAAGGTGCCTTAGCAAATTAGGGTGGTTGAGGGCCAAAAAGGGTTGGGGGAGCTAATGTTCCATGGACCACAGTAACCACCATGTACCGTGGTGCCCTTCAAGGACCGTCCAACTGGCTGTGGTGCCTGGGACGAGGCAGCCAAGTTGAGGGACATTTGGGTAAAATCCTATTCGACTAGGTTTAAGTGGGGGTCGTTTTGTATGTATTTTATTAACCTATTTAGACTATTTTAAGTATATACCCCTTATTTTAAGTCACTTTACATTAGACTAAATTCAAAACCCCAAATCACTCCTTTCTCAAATATTTCTCTCTCTAAGAAGACCCTCCATTGAAGAAGAAGCTAGGGTTGAAGCTAAGGTCAAGAACAAAGGGTTTATTGCTAAAGGCTTGTGCTAGAGCTTTGATAAAGGTATGTTTAGCTCTTCATCTATGGGTTCTTCCACCCATAGAGTCCCCTAGAATTTCCCCTAATTTGTGAAGAAGAACCCCAATGAAGGTAGGGTTACTTCCAATGCATGGGTTTTAGGTGGGACTGATTCCAAACGGTTGGATATTAATCATATATGATTAAATTGATGTTTATTCATGATATTATGAAGAATTTATGTGAATTCCTTGATTTACCCTAATTTCCAAAGTGTGTGGGTTTAGATCTTTTGATGAGGAATTGATGATTTTTGTTAGATTCTCTTGGGTTGTTGATATGTATGGAGTATATCCAAGGATGTGAATATGAGATCCTCAATTGACTATACTTATGCATGTATGTTAGAATATGAATTGAAATGATTAAGAATTGGGAATTTTGATGAATTATGGTTAGAATTGGCTTATGACTAAGGCTTAGGGTTAACGTGCCTTGAAATCTAGACTAGTATGATGATTGTGAAGTAAGGTTTGAATGTAGGGCTTGAAGTCATAATGTTGATCACTAGGGCTTATAGAATAAGTCTAATATGATGAGTTAGCTTGCATGTATATAGAATATGAAAGGTTAATCACCTAAAATGCATTATGCTTGTTAGACTAGAATAGCTTGAGGTTGAGTCTTATGATTCCTTCATGGATAGTTGAATTATGGTAGATATCATGGTAGCTTGGGATGGTAGATATCATGGTAGCTTGGGATTGAGTAATTAAGCTCTCCTAAGGTTATCTTGAACTAGCATTGGTAGGATGCTTTTCATGGTAGCTTGCATTAGTAAAGGCATAGTACCTTGGGATTGAGGAATTTAGCTCTCCTAAGGTTAGCTTGAAGTAGCATGACTAGAATGCCTTCATGGTAGCTTTACTTGGTTAAGCCAAGACCATTTCATGGTAACTTAGGATTGAGACACCATACTCTCCTAAGGATAGCTTAGGGTTGAGGATTCATACTCCCTTAAGGATAGTTTGCATCTTATTGAATGGTTGCATGGTGGCTAGGGTGGTACTTGTATCCTTCCTTTGATAGCTTGGATTGTATGATGGTATCTTTTCCATGGTAGTTAGGTCTAGGATGGTAGTATGCTATTCTTTGATAGACTAGAATGAAAGATAGTTAGCATGGAGTAAGCTAGCCTAAAGGAGTACTTAGTGTGAGTGGTAGTATGGGATGCCATCCATGTATGGCACAAGTATGACTTGAAGTTACTTATGAAGTGACCTCTTATGTGATGTATGCCTAGCTTGGAGTGTTTCTATAATGCCTTCCATTATATGAATTGACTTAAGATGATAGTTCCTTGTCAATATGAAAGTAGGTCAATAGTGACACTTAGAAATGATGAATATGAATATGGTGACCTTAAGGATATGTTTAGTGTGTGTGGTATTATGGGATGCCCCACATGCATTGCACAAGTGTGCCTTGAGGTTATTAGGGGTATAGTGCTTTTATGACATGAGAACCTAGGTCTTGACTATAAAGGTGGGCTATGACCAAGAATGACCAAAGAGAGGTACATAGCTTGGATAGTATTATGGGATGCTATCTTTACATTGCACAAGTATACTTGGAGGTGGCTTGTGCAGTGGTCCTCTTGAGTATGAAAGACTAATGGTTGAAGTATGCAATTATGAATGTCTTATGTTGATTTTCTATGATATGATGCTTATCTAGGAATTATATTATGATTGTACTATTGTCTCTTATGCTCATGTTTTATGTTGACTAACCATTTGAGATGATTTATGATGTTGTGCTAGCTTTCATACTTGGTACATTTTGTACTAACGCATATTTTCTACATTCTAATCAAATGTAGGGTGTTGGGAGATTGAGTTGCTTGGAGGCTAGGTTCCTAGCGCAAGAAGACTTGAAGATTTAGTGAGTCCTCATAGCTTTGAGGACGAACCCATTTATGTTCCTTTATGTCTTTTCTTATGTTTTAGACTTTATGTGGGCTGCATCCCAATGAATTTTATTCAAGGTTTATTAGATGGTTCGGGACAAAGATCTTAGAAAGACTTCCGCTTTTACGAAGTGCTTTACGAGTTTTGTTTAAAGAAGGTTTTAAATTCTCCATACTTTTCTACGATCTTATGATATGATAATGCTAAGGGCTTGTATGCGACCCCTTCAGGGTCAAGTACTTCGTGTTACGACTAGGGGGTGCTCTCGGGTCGTGACAATGGGTGCACTATTTTGGGCAAATTTTAGGGTAGTTTGCTAGGGTCCTCCTCATGGACCCTTGGTTGGTCCTTAGGGAGTCGTACCTTGACGTTCTAACCTGAAACCCTTAATTCTAAGTATGGGAAGTTAAATCTATGACTCTTAACCCTCATTTCAAGATCTAGTTGACCTACTAAACTACGGGGTGTTACAATATCTCTCCCTTGGGAACATTCGTCCTTGAATGACACTCTAGGCACTTCTTAAGGTCACGACTCTAGACGTGCATGCAACTCATCTAAATGCACATAAACAAAGGAGGAACTTCCATCTCCGAACTAAAACATGCTCAACACACTCTTATGGATCTCATATGCAATTTACTCTCAAAAAGCATTTATTCAAGGAGGAATCTCTCAACTCCAAACTACAGCATGCTCATATATTCATCTCATGAAGTCAAATAGGCAACTTACACTCAATGCACCACAACATGAGGAAAACAATCATGTAAACTCATTTTTTGTTAAATCATAATTTTTCAGGAACATGCATCATATAGGGAAATCATGGCAACACAAAAACACACGTGATTCCACACATAATACAAACCAAGAGGAACTTATCATCTCAAGAGTTCATATGGGACTACAAAACGGGGACTAAAATTTCCAACTTATTTCACCTTCATATTCATATCATATAGGGAAAATAGCATTAACCAACATAGACCATGTGAGCTACATGGAATCTGGTGTTCTACCCTCACACCGGAAAGAGGTGTCCTACTTGCCTAAGGTAGAACTTTCATAATAGCTTTTAGGTGGATCCACTAGCTAAAGACCTATGTGGGCACATAGTTATGGGATATAAGGATTGTTACTAGAAACCCGGAGTACTAGCATAAAAGGTTTACATCTCATGAGACAACATACATTGGTAAGCCAGACTTGCTAAACATAAATGCCCCCATCTCATTTTCATATCCACTCGGTGCTAAGCATAATTCCCTTTAAAAGTCACAATAAGTCTTTACTTAACTTCATATTCATGAAAGAATACACTAGGCACTCAACAAACATAATAACATAATAGCTCATAGATTCATAGGGTGAGCATGTCCTTTCAACCTTAGAATCATCAACATGTGAGTAAACATTTCACATCATATTCATAGTGTGTTCATGAGAATAACCTTTCAATCAACACAACAATCTTATCACAAACATATATACATATATACTTCATGTATAATGAAGTGTAAAGGGTATAGGGAAGAATGATCTTGCATCAATACCACAATTACATAATAGTCATAGAATCATCACTATCTAAGTGAATCATGAGAACATATACAATCTTCATCAACATACACAAACCCTAGTTATTACCCTTCAAGGCTAGGAATCAATATCAACCCTAACTTCTAGAATTACAACACTATATAGAGGAATTACATGATTCAACAACTTAATAAACATAATCAATTGTCAAGCTTACATGATCATTCAAGTCATACCTTAGTTCATAATTTGGGAAGAAGGGGAAATCATGGGTCCCGGGGAGATTTTCATCAAAACCCAACAATAATCCATTAATCCAACCATAAATCATCAAAATTAATCATAATAAACCATAATTAAACAATTGAAATCGTTTTGGAAGAAGACTCATGTCTAGATGAAAACCCTAGGTTTTGGAAGTCTTAAAAACATACTTTGAAGGGACTTCTTGGGGGATAGATACCCAAGAATGAAAAGCATCCATACCTTAGGGAGATTTACACACGAAATTGAGGAAGAAAGGCTTGTTCTTGAACCCCTAGCTTGACCTTGAACTTGTTCTTCAATGGAGTTTTAGAGAGAATATTTTGAGAGGGAAGTTAGTTAAGTTTGAGTCTTGTGAATTATGAGGTGTTAAGTTGGGTTTAATGACTTAGAAGTATTTATATTAGTCTAAAATAACTAATAATAACCTTCCCCACCCTTACTTAATTAATTAGGAATTTATTGTAATGTTTGACCCTTAGCCGATTTGCAACAGCTTTAGCAGATCCCTACCCACGAAACCCCCACCTACGGTCTGTAGGTGGGGTGACGCCCCGTTCTGGTACTTCGTTGTTTGGGTCAGAGAGGGGGAAAATTAGAGGAGCTAGGGAAAAACTAAGTGTTGACCCACGACCCCCACCTACGGGGCGTGAGTCAACCTAAGACTCGTAGGTGCCCCTCTCGTAGGTCATGCTTTTTTTAACAGCTTTTTGGACAGCCCTTTGGGGGTCCTTGGGGTGGCCATGCCTTGACATTTAGGCACTAGGACCTTAATTTAGGGAAGTTATTTTATGACTCTTATATTGACATTAACCCTTTTTAGGACACTAAACTACATGTTAGGCTCTCTCTAGCTTAGATCATTAGATTTCCGGGGTGTTACAATATCCCCCCCACCCCTTGGGAAAATTCATCCCCGAATGGTGATCTATGAACCTAGATAAGTTAGAAACTCTAGACTAACTACCCATTATGCATGAAACATCAAAAATGTGCAAAACTTACAAATGCACTATTCACCTTATGCACTATTCAAAAGGAGGAAACTTCAACTCCATTTCATAAGACAAAGTCAATGCAACTCAAGGAGGTAGGAACTACATCTACCAACCCAATATACACAAAACTCGACAATTCACATAAACATGGGAGGAACTACCTTCTCCAACTTAAATAGGCTAAACACAACAATATGGCCAATATATTATTTCATCAAAACATAACTAAGCATGTTCATCATTTCACCTCATGAAGTTAAAAAAAATAATCATCGTTAACAAAATGCAAATCAACATGAGGAACTTATAATCCATGAAAACTTAGTTTATACTAAACATGAATTCTCACAAGAACATGCACAACATAAGGGGATCATGGAAAATTCATACAATACACATGACTCCCAAAACACAAAAAACTCAAGAGGAATTACTTACCTCAAGTTTGGATAGGAGTAGAAGGAAAAAGATGAGGATAACAGGACTTCATATTGGCCTCGGCCTCCCATGTAGCACCCTCAACTAAGTGATTCCTCCATAAAACCTTAACGGAGGCTACTTCTTTATTTCTCAACCTCGTTACTTGCCAGTCCAAAATCTCTACCGGAACCTCTTCATAGGATAGACTCTCATCAACTCCTAAACCATCTAAAGGTAGGATGGATACTGTATCACCAATGCACTTTTTAAGCATGGAAACATAAAACTCCGGGTGAACCGGAACCAACTCATTTGGTAAGTCTAATTCATATGCAACTTCCCAACACGTTTCAAGACATGATATCGGCCCACATACCGGGGACTAAGTTTTCCCTTCTTACCAAATCTCATCACACCCTTCATAGGTGAAATTTTCAAGTAGACCCAATCACCAATTTCAAACTCTAGATCCCTCCTTCTATTATTGGCATAAGACTTTTGCCAACTATGGGCCGTCTTCAACCTATCTCTAATAAGTCGAACATTTTCAATAGCATCATAAACTAGTTCAGAACCAATTAGATCAAATTCACCTACCTCAAACCACCCAACGGGAGACCTACACCTTCTCTAATAAAGTGCTTCAAACGGAGCCATGGCAATGCTAGAGTGGTAACTATTACTGTAGGCAAACTCAATCAATGGGAGATGGTCATCCCAACTACCCTTGAAATCAATCACACATGCTCTCAACATGTCCTCTAAGGTTTGAATGGTCCTTTCCGCTTGACCATCCATTTGACGGTGGAAAGCGGTACTAAATTTAAAATTGGTACCAAGCCCTTTTTGGAATGCCTTCCAAAAATGTGAAGTAAACTGCATACCTCGATCCGATATGATAGATAAGGGAACCCCATGCAACTTCACTATTTCATTAATGTACAACTTGCCATACTCTTTCGCCGAAAATGAAGTATTGACCGGAATAAAGTGGGCTGATTTAGTCATCCTATCAATAATGACCCAAATGGAATCATGTTGCCTTTGAATACGAGGGAAACCCATAACAAAGTCCATATTCACATCCTCCCACTTCCAAGTGGGAATCTCTATATATTGGGACAAACCTCCTGGTTTTTATGTTTAGCCTTAACTTGTTGACAATACGGACATTTAGCCACAAAACCTGTTATATCCTTTTTCATACCATTCCACCTATAGACTTCCCATAGATCATGGTACATCTTGGTGGCTCCCGGATGAATAGAACACTGTAAACCATGTGCCTCTTCTAAAATTTGCTCTCTCAAGCCATCAACATCTGAAAAAATATAATCTACCTTGGTACCTAAGCAGCCCATCCCCACCTTGGGAGAAAGCCTCAACGGACTTGTTGAGAACCGATTATTTCAACTCCATTAATATGGGATCAGTTGTTCAGACTTCACATCAACCACAAAGGACGATTTGGAACTATGATGGATCATAACTCCACCCTTGGTGGAATCCACTAGTTGGACACCCCACCGGGCCAACCTATGCACATCACGAACCAATTCCTTTTTCTCATCTTCTACATGAGCCAGACTACCCATGGACAATCTACTTAGGGCATCCGCAACTACATTAGCTTTGTCGGGATGGTAAAGGACACTCATGTCATAATCCTTCAAAAGCTCTAACCACTTTATTTGTCGGAGATTCAAGTCTTTTTGGGTAAACACATATTGAAGACTCTTGTGATCGGTGAAGACATCTACATGGACCCCATAAAGGTAGTGACTCTAAATTTTCAAGTCAAACACCACCGCCGCTAATTCGAGATCATGAGTGGGATAATTCTTTTCATGTACCTTGAGTTGCCTTGAAGCATAGGCAATCACTTTACCCCATTGCATAAGGACACATCCCAAACCCACTCGAGAAGCGTCACAATATACCACAAACCCATTGGTACCCTCCGGTAAGGTCAAGACCGGAGCAGAAGTAATTTTATCTTTCAACTCTTGGAAGCTTTTCTCACAAGCCTTCGACCACACAAACTTAGCCTTCTTTATAGTTAAGGCCGTGAATGGAGAAGCAATAGAGGAAAAACACTCAACAAACCTCCTATAGTAATTGGCCAAACCCAAAAAGCTTCTAATATCTATAGGAGTTAGAGGTCTAGGCCAACTCTTGACCGCCTCTGTCTTCTTGGGATCTACCTCAATACCCATACCCAACACAATATGACCAAGGAAAGCAACCGATCTTAGCCAAACTCACACTTGCTAAACTTTGCATACAATTGGTGTTCCTTAAGGACTTGCAATACAATCCTCAAATTCTTCATATGATCATCCTCACTCCTTGAATAGATCAAGATATCGTCAATAAAAACTATCACAAATGAATCAAGATATTGCCTAAACACCTTATTCATTAGGTCCATGAATGTCGCCGGGGCATTTGTTAACCTAAAAGATATAACCACAAATTCGTAGTGACCGTACCGGGTCCTTAAGGTTGTCTTAGGAATGTCACATCCTCTTACCCTTAATTGATGGTAACCCAAACGAAGATCTATTTTGGAGAAAAAGTTAGCCCCTTGGAGTTGATCAAACAAATCGTCAATCCTAGGAAGTGGATACTTATTTTTTATTGTGACCGTGTTCAATTGGCGGTAATCAATACACATCCTAAGGGACCCATATTTAATCTTTACAAACAATACAGGATCACCCCATGGAGATATGTTTGGTTGAATAAAACCTTTTTCTAACTAGTCCTTGAGTTTTTCCTTCAATTCCTTTAATTCGGCTGGAGCCATCCGGTAAGGGGGAATGGATGTGGGTTGTGTATCCGGCAAAAGATCAATGTCGAAGTCTATTTCCCGTTCGGGAGGAATACCGGGCAAGTCATCAGGGAAGACTTCCGGATACTCACTCACTACGGGGATTGACTCCAAAGAAAGAGTCTCTAACTCAACGTCCATAACCCTAACAATGTGACACATTCACCCCTTTGAGATCATTTTTCTATCATTTAGACATGGAACAAAACGACCCCTAGGGATGGAAATTACCTCCTTCCATTCTAAAGTAGGTTCATTAGGAAATTGAAACTAAACCACTCGGGTTCTACAATCAATAGACGCAAAACAAGCATGCAACCAATCCATCCCCAAGATGACATCAAAGTCTAACATATCTAATTCTACTAAATCGACCAAAGTGAATTTATGGGATAATGAAATGGGACAACTCATATAAACTCTTTTAGCTACAGCCGAGTCACCCACCGAGGTAGACACCGAAAAAGGTTCTAGTAACTCTTCGGGGAGCATTTCAAATTTCATAGCCACAAAAGGTGTAACAAAAGATAAAGTGGCCCCGGAGTCTCACAATGCATAAATATTAATGGAAAAGACTTGCAACATACCGTTACCACGTTCTAGGAACTCTCTTGGTCCCCTCGGGATTGGAGAGCATAGAAGTGATTCTTCTTGGGAGCATCAGAATTTGAGCCACTTGGAGGGACTTGCTTGCCCTCTCTCCTTGAACCTTTAGCATAGGATAATATCTATTCATATGACCACTCTTCCCACAACTAAAGCAACCATTCGTGCCAACTAGGTACTTGCCTTCATGCTTCTTGCCATACTTTGCACAACTAGGTCTTTCAACATAAGAGCCACCACTATTACCTCTTTGTGGCTTAGGGTAAGACACCCTATCTTTGTTGACCCTTGGAGTGCTAGAGAATCCTTGGTTGGAAAACCTTTCTTGAACCTTGGTTTACCTTGAACCTCAAATCTACCCTTGGAAGAATTCCCAGCATCGGTCCTTGCCCTCTTCACTTCTCTACTCACTTGCTTGAGCTTTTGCTCCTCAATTTGTTCGACATGAACCATAAGACGTGAAATATTCATACTTGGGATGAGCATTAATGAACGACATTCATTGACCACCAAGTCGGATATCCCCATTACAAATTTTTTGATCTTGACTCTCGAGTCCGCCACTAAGGTTGGAGCATTCTTACACAATTGGGTAAACTTAAGGCTATATTCTTTCACACTCATACCTCTTTGGCGAAGGTTGATGAATTCTTGCATCTTTTTCTCCCTCAATTCTAGGGGAAAAACCTATCAAGGAAGGTTGACTTGAAAACTACCCAATCAATCGGGTCCCCTCTTATGGGTCTCTCATCCTTCCATTGCTCATACCAAACTTGAGCCACATCCTTCAATTGGTAGGCATCTAATTCCGCCTTCTCTTGGGATGACACCCACATAGCATCAACCACCTTAAACACTTCTTCTATAAAGCCTTGTGGGTCCTCATCCACTTTGGAGCCATAGAATGTAGAGGGATTCATTCTTGTGAAATCACTAATCCTTGAAGCGGTTGTTCTTGCATTGGGGTTCACATGAGCTCTAACATCCCTAGTGACTTGAGTTGCTAAAACATGGGTCAAATTTTGGAGAGCCAATCTTATCTCCACATTGGTCATGGCCCCTTCATCATTAGGAGCTTTAGGAACTTGAGTCCCTTGAGGACCTTGGGGAGGAACTCCCTCATCAACAATCTCCTCTTCCATCCTTCTTGCGGCCGCTCTTTTTGTAATCATATTCCTATATGCACAAGAAAAGGGTTAGGAAAAGGACTACATAGAGTTAAAACTCTAAGGCACGACTAAAGAGTAGTGAAAGAAGTGAAAAGTTCCTAAACATCTTATAGCCTCTCATTCATAAGTGTGGCGCGCTACACACATATGAACAAGACTCTACTAGACATGGTTCATGAGACATCATCCTAGAATCACTATATAACCTTGTGCTCTGATTACCAAGTTTGTCATGACCCAGGGTTACCCCCTAGAAGTAACATGGCGTACTTGATCCCAAAGGGGTCTCATACAAGCCCTTAGCATAATCATAACATAAAGACATAAAATAATTGCAGAAAATTTAAAACTTTTACAATAGAAGTAAACTTCTTCTTCATAGACAAAAATAAGGATCTAGACTTGTCTCAATCACCATATAGTACATCAAGAGTACAAATAGGGTCAAAAGCCCTTTACATCAATAAAGTCTCAAAAATGGAAAGTACATAAAACTAAGAAATGATAACATCTTGTCCTCGAACTTGAGGACTCACCAAGCCTAGGGAATAGTCAACCCAAGCTTCACTTGAAGGAAGTAATATGTCTCAACGACCGGAACCTACACTAATAGAATGTAGAAAATATGGGTTAGCACAATTGATGTACTAAGTATGGAAGCCATGCACAAAATCCTTAAAACAGGCATAAAAGGGACATTAAGTTGAAATCATGCCTTTATCAAGTTTAGAAACCATAATGCACATTTATGAAGGAACATAAGTTAAACCAGCATACAAGCAACCCAAAGTCATACTAGTGCAGTGCAATGCAAAGGTAAGATCCCATAACCCTACCAAATGCTAAGTATGACATTTAGGTCATCACAACATGCATATCTTACTTTACCTTATTCATATCCAACATACATAAGTAAGGAGACAATCATATTCATAACTTGTAAAAAGTGAAGTCAACCTTAACATTCATACATACCTTTCAAACATAATTCATAAGCCTTCATAACATAAGAGAACCTCACCATGACCCCTCTTAATGTCTACTTGTGCAATGCATAAGTGAAGTCCCATACCCCCACTCATACTAAGTAGTACCCCTTAAGAAGTCAAAATTAAAGTCCATATTCTTACCATAGTTCATATTCATATCATATAGGGAAAATAGCATTAACCGACATAGACCATATGAGCTACATGGAATCTGGTGGTCTACCCCCAAACCGGAAAAAGGTGTCCTACTTGCCTAAGGTAGAACTTTCATAATACCTTTTAGGTTGATCCACTAGATAAATACCTATGTGGGCACATAGTTATGGGATATGGGGATTGTTACTAGAACCCAGACTACTAGCGTAAAAGGTTTCCATCCCATGAGACAACATACATTGGGAAGCCGGACTTGCTAAATGTAAATTCCCCCATCTCATTTTTATATCCACTCGGTGCTAAGCATAATTCCCTTTAAAAGTCATATTAAGTCTTTACTTAAGTTCATATTCAAGAAATAATGCAATAGGCACTCAACCAACATAATAACATAATAGCTCATAGATTCATAGGGTGACCATGTCCTTTCAACCTTAGAATCATCAACATGTGAGTAAACCTTTCAGATCATATTCATAGTGTGTTCATGAGAATGCTTTCAATCAACACAACCAGCTTATCTTAAACATACATACATACATACTTCATGCATAATCAAGTGTAAAGGATATGGGAATAAGGATCTTGCCTCAATACCACAATTATATAATAGTCATAGAATCATCACTATCTAAGTGAATCATGAGTTCATATACAATCTTCATCAACATACACAAACCCTAGTTATTGCCCTTCAAGGCTGGGAATCAAGATCAACCCTAAATTCTAGAATTACAACACTAGATAGGGGAATTACATGATTCAACATCTTGATAAACATAAACATAATCAATTGTCAAGATTACATGATCATTCAAGTCACACCTTAGTTCATAATTTGGGAAGAAGAGGAAATCATGGGTCCAAGGGAGATTTTCATCAAAACCCAAAATTACACCATTAATCCAACCATAAATCATCATCATTAATCATAATAAACCATAATTAAACAATTGAAATCGTTTTGGAAGAAGACGCATGACTAGATGAAAACCCTAGATTTTGGAAGTCTTAAAAACATACTTTGAAGGGACTTCTTGGTAGATAGATACCCAAGAATGAAAAGCATCCATACCTTAGGGAGATTTCCACACGAAATTGAGGAATAAAGCCTTGTTCTTGAACCTCTAGCTTGACCTTGACCTTTTTCTTCAATGGAGTCTTAGAGAGAGAATATTTTGAGAGGGAAGTTGGTTGAGTTTGGGTCTTGTGAGTTATGAGGTGTTAAGTTGGGTTTAATGACTTATAAGTATTTATATTAGTCTAAAATAACTAATAATAATCGTCCCCACCCTTACTTAATTAATTAGGAATTTATTGTAATGTTTGACCCTTAGCCGATTTGCAACAGCTTTAGCAGACCCCTACCCACGAAACCCCCCGTAGGTGGGGTGATGCCCCGTTCTGGTACTTCGTTGTTTGGGTTCGAGAGGGGGAAAATCAGGGGAGCTAGGGAAAAACTAAGTGTTGACCCACGACCCCCATCTACGAGGCTTGAGTCAACCTACGACTCGTAGGTTCCCCTCTCGTAGATCATGTTGTTTTTAACAACCTTTTGGACATCCCCTTGGTCCTCCTCAAGGACCTTTGTGGGGTCCTTGGGGGGGCCATGCCTTGACGTTTAGGCACTAGCACCTTGGTACTAAGTTAGGGAAGTTATTTTACGACTCTTATCTTGACGTTAACCTTTTTTAGGACACTAAACTACATGTTAGGCTCTAGTTTAGGTCATTAGATTTCTGGGGTGTTACAAGTTTCTAGTAATGTCCTTTGGTTTAACTAACTCTTCGGCAGCGTTAATGGACTTGATGAGTAGAGTATTCTGACAATATCTTGACCTGTTTGTGATAGTGTTTATCGATGATATTTTGATCTATTCAAGGAGTGAGAATGAGCATGTTGACCATTTGAGAATTGTATTGCAAGTTCTTAAGGACTATCAACTTTTCGCAAAGTTTAGCAAGTGTGAATTTTGGTTAAGGTCCATAGCATTCCTTGGTCATATTTTGTCAAGTAGGGGTATTGAGGTGGATACTAAGAAGACAGATGCGGTCAAGAGTTGGCCAAGACCTCTAATTCCTTCGGACATTAGAAGTTTTTTGGGTTTGGCCAGTTATTATAGGATATTTTTTGAGGGTTTTTATTCCATTGCTTCTCCTTTGACGGCTTTGACTCAAAAGAAGGCTAAGTTTGTGTGGTCGGAAGCTTGTGAGAAAAGTTTCCAAGAGTTGAAAGATAGACTTACTTCCGCTCCGGTGTTAACTTTACCCAAAGGTACAGATGGTTTTGTAGTATATTGTGATGCCTCTAGAGTTGGGTTGGGATGTGTGCTTATGCAAAATGGTAAGGTGATTTCCTATGCCTCAAGGCAGTTTGAAGTCCATGAGAAGAATTATCCTACCCATGACCTTGAATTAGCGGCGATTGTTTTTGCCTTAAATATATTGAGGCATTATCTATATGGGGTTCATGTTAATGTGTTTACCAATCACAATATCTTACAATATGTATTTAGTCAAAACTGAATAATCGACAAAGAAGGTGGTTGAATTATTGAAGGACTATGAAATGAGTGTTCATTATCACCTCGGCAAGGCCAATGTGGTAGTGGATGCTCTTAGTCGGTTGTCTATGGGTAGTGTGACTCATGTCGATGATGGTAAGAAAGAGTTGGTTCATGTATCCCCACTTGGAAGTGGGAAGAGATAAATATGGACTTTATTGTGGGTTTGCCTCGCACCCGAAGGTAGCATGATTCTATTTGGGTGATTATAGATCGGATAACAAAATCAGCTCACTTTATACCCATCAAGGTTTCATTTTCAGCAGAAGACTATGCCAAGTTATAAATAAGAGAGATAGTGAAGTTGCATGGAGTTCCCTTATCCATTATTTCCGATCGGGGTACTTAATTTACTTCACATTTTTGGAAGTCATTCCAAAAAGGTCTTGGCACTAAGGTTAAGCCTATCATGGCTTTTCATCCCCAAACTGATGGGTAAGTGGAACGTACCATCCAAACATTGGAGGATATGTTGAGGGCATGTGTAATTGACTTCATGGGCAATTGGGATGACCACTTGCCATTAATAGAATTTGCCTACAATAATAGCTATCACTCAAGTATTGGTATGGCCCCCTTTGAAGTGTTGTATGGTAGGAGATGTAGGTCTCTCGTTGGTTGGTTTGAGGTAGGGGAAGTTGCCCTACTAGGTCCCGAACTAGTTTATGACGCCATTGAGAAAGTCTGACTCATTAGAGAGAGGTTGAGGACGGCCCAAAGTCGACAAAAGTCTTATGCCGATGTTAGAAGAAGGGATTTAGAATTTGAGGTTAATTATTGGGTCTATCTAAAAATCTCACCTCTGAAAGGTGTGATGAGGTTTGGCAAGATGGGAAAACTCAGTCCTCGGTATGTGGGCCTTACCAAATTTTGAAACGTGTTGGGAAAGTTGCCAATGAGTTATATTTGCCAAATGAGTTAGCTCTGGTGCATCCGGTGTTTCATGTTTCCATGCTCAAGAAGTGTATTGGAGATCCAACGTCCATTATTCCCTTAGAAGGGTTGGGGGTTGATGAAAGTTTTTTATATGAGGAAGTTTCGGTGGAGATTCTAGACCGACAAGTTAAGAGGTTAAGAACCAAGGAAATAGCTTCCGTGAAGGTTTTGTGGAGGAATCATCTAGTTGAGGGTGCTACTTCGGAGGCTGAGGCCGATATGAAGTCCCGCTATCCTCATCTTTTTCCTTCTACTCCTACCCTAGCTTGAGGTAAGTAGTTCCTCTTGAGCTTTCCTTGTTTTGGAAGTCATGTGTGTTATTTGAGTGTTTCCATGATTTCCTTATGCTATGCATGTTCTTGAGAAATTTATGTTTAGTAAGAAAATGAGTTTTAATGATTGATTTTCCTCATATTGTTGTGCATTGAGTAAGAATTGCCTAAATGCTTAATGAGATGAATTGTTGAACATACTTTAGTGAGGATTCTTGAAAGTATATTGCATAAGGGCTCCATGAGATTGTGTTGAAAATGCTTTTAGTTTGGAGAAGGTAGTTCCTCCTATGAATATATGAAATTTTGAGTTTTCATGCATAATAGGTTGTTATATGTAGTTCCTAGTCCCTGGTGATGCATTGATTATGTTTGAGATGGAGTTGAAATTGCATTCGTTGAATTGTGCACTATTTTGATATTGCATGTATGATGGGCTGCTAGTCTTGAGTCTTTTCTTCCGTATGGTATCTAGATCGTCATTCGAAGATGAATATTCCAAAAGGGGATATATTGTAACACTCCGGAAATTGAGAGGCTAAAACTCGAGCTAAACGTTGGGGTTAGAGTCAAGGAAGTGGGCAAGGGCCAAGGGAGAGGACTAGGGCAGTCCACTCTCCCCTAGACACTGCCTTATTGACCATGACCACCACTACAGCTCATGGTGTGGTCCATGGTGGGATAGGCAGTGTGCTTTCCAAGCTGCCCAAAGTGAGACCCTCCCCCACGAGCCACTTGACGGCTTGTGAAGGACAACAAGGGTCGTGGGAGCGGTCGTGGTTTTCACTTAGCCTCAAGGGGGCCAAGCCATGAAGACCTAGACACTGTCTCAAGGTCCACGGAGGGGACCACGGCTCATGGTCATGACCACGGCTCGTGGTCCCTGGGCAAGTCACTTAAATGAAGGGGTATTTTGGGAAGCTCTTTTTTAGATAGGTATTAAGTAAGGTCGTGTTGCCTTAGTTTTATACACCTATATAAGCCTTTTAAGTCAAAAACCAACCCATTCATCTCATTATTTTCAAAACCCTAATCAATTCCCAAAAGTTCATCTTCTCAAAAATTCTCTCTCTCTCGAAGAAGAAGAAGAAGAAGAAGAAGAAGGTTTTCTACTCAAATTTATTAACAAGGTTTTCTACTCAAATTTATTGGATTCCATTTCTAAGGTATGGTAGCTCTTCATCCATGGATCCCCTTCAAAATCTAAATTTCAAAGATAGAAATCCCCAAAAGTTAAGGGTTTGATTCCAAAGTCATGGGTTCCTTTCAAAATAGATTTTAATGATTGAATTATGTTATATTATGTATGAATTGATGATTTCTTATGATCATTATATTGTATCCCAAGAACCCATGAAAACCCCATATTTCCCAATTATGATCTTGTAATGTGGGTTTGTTGATGATAGAAGAATCTTATGAAATTATGCATGTAATGTTTGGGTTACTTGAATTATGATTACATCCATGTATGAGTTTTGAACCTTCAAGGGAAAAGTATGAGAATTATGTATGTTTGTGAGATTATGTATATGCTTTAAGAACACTTTGAGAGTGAAGTGTCTATGATTATGATCTTGTTGTGTATTGTTGAAAGGATATTCTCACTTACACACCTATGTATGAATATGATATGATGTGAAAGGTCTTCTCACAATATGATGATTATAAGGTTGAAAGGATATTCTCACCTACTTGAATCTAAGATATGTATATGTAGACATGGATGGTGAAAGGCTATTCTCAATCTAAGAGCTATCCTATGAATTATGTTGGATTGAGTGTCAAGACATTCTGTCATGATTATGAACTAAGACAAGACTTAATATGAACTCCGTGGGAATTATTGCTTAGCACCGAATGGATCTTGATATGAGATGGGAGCCCTCCCGTTAGTAGAGGTCGGGTTTCTAGGAGCAATCTCTTGGGATGGAAGCTCTCCCATTAGTATAGGCCGGGTTTTCTAGTAGCAATCCCCTTATCCCATAAACTATGTGGCCTCATAGGTCTTTAGCTAGTGGATCCACCTAAGCTGAGAGTATGGTTCTACCTTAGGCAAGTAGAACAACCCTTTTCAGTGTGGGAGTCACCGGATTCATTATTTAGCACACATGGTCTCATGTCGGTTAAAGCTTATTTCCCACAACAACAAAAATATGAACAAGAATATGAATATTTGATGGCCGAAAGAGGCGTACTTAGCATGGGTGAGATTTATAGGGTCTTATTCATGCATTGCACAAGTATGCTCTAAGGTTGCTTATGAAGTGTTTCTCTTATGTTAAGATGACCTATGTATTGATTATGTCTATGACTTATGTTTCTATGACTTATGCTCTCTAAACTCTCAAATTATGTTCAAACTTAGTAATTGCATACTTTCAAATGAAATGTCCCTTGTTAGCTTGTTTTCAATGTTTTTATGCATGGCTATCATACTTAGTGCATTTTTGTACTAACGCCTACTTTTCCTACATTTTTCCCAAGAGTAGGGTCCGGTTCTCAAGGTGGTCCTCATTGTGGCTAAAGCTTGGATTTGTTCATTTCTCCTAGCTTGTTGGTGAGTCCTCGTGATTCGAGCATGGATGTTTTCACTTGTGGTTTGTTTTCTTGTATTTCCTTTCTGGACTATGATGTATGGTTTGTCTCCCTTTCGTATTCGAATATTGTAACAGATGGTTATGTTGAGACTTAGAGTCTAGACTTCCACTTTTGCTTTAAATGAAAATTTTAGACTTGGACTTGAAATGTGTTTTTACTCTTATTGTTCTATTTCTTATGTTATGATATGCTAAGTGGCTTGTATGGAGTCCTTCGGGGTTCTCTACGCCATGTTACATCTAGGGGGTACCCCTGGGTCATGTGAAAAACCATTTGTCCCATCAGGTAAAGTCAACACCGTAGCTGAAGTGATTCTATCTTTCGACTCCTGAAAACTCTTCTTGCCCTCTTTGTTTCCCTAGACCTCTCCTTGAGCATTTCCTCTTCGATTTGTTAACCATGGACCATGAGACGAGATATATCTGTCATGGACAAGCATATTTGTACGACACTCTTTCACTACCAAGTCGGACACACCCAAAATGAACTTGCTCATCCTTGCCCTAGAGTTGGCAACTATAGAAGGAGCATACTTAGACAATTGAGTGAATCTCAAGGCATATTATTTAACTCTCATATTTCTTTGTTGGAGATTGATAAACTCAAGCGCTTTAGCCTCCCTTATATCAAGAGCAAAGAACCTATCAAGAAAAGCAGACTGAAACCTTTCCCATTCAAGGGGACCCACATCTATCATTCTAGATTCCTTTCATTGGTTGAACTAAATTTGAGCAACCCATTTTAGTTGATAAGCGCCCAAATCCGCCTTCTCCACCGGAGTCACTCCCATGAAGGCCAACACCTTGTAGACCTCATCAATGAACTCTTGAGGATCTTCCTCAACCTTAGAACCACATAATTTTGGAGGATTCATCCTTGTAAAGTCCCTTACTCTAGATGCCATCGTACACGCATTTAGGTTCATGGGGTTCACAACTTCCCTATTGGCTTGGGCAGTCACGGCTTGAGCCAACACTTGAAAAGTCATCCTAAACTCCGCATTAGTCACTTGCTCGGCCAAAGGGTCAACAGGATCTTGAGGAGGAGCTCCTTGGTGAACATTTTCTCCCGCGGTCCTTCTAGCAAAAGATCTTCGAGTAGTCATATCTTGTAGCCTCTCATTCATAAATGTGGCGCGCTTCACACTTATGAACAAGACTCTACTAGAAGTGGTTTAAAGACATCCTAGAACCATTCTAAACCTTGTGCTTTGATAACCAAGTTTATCACGACCCAGGGGTACACCCTAAATGTAACATGGCATACAAGACCCCGAGAGGCCTCATATAATCCACTTAGCTTTCATAACATAAGATAATAGAAAAGAGCGGAAATTTAAAACATTTTCAACAACATCAAAATTCATAAAAAAAAACGGAAGTCTATTACACTTTTTCTCAAATCATATAAAACATTAATATCTTAGGATACAGCCCATACATCAATGCTCAAAAGTAATACAAAAGAACATAAGAACCATGGTGGCTAAATCCTCGAATGCTATGAGGACTCACCAATCTTCAAGTCTTGCCTCTACTAAGATCCTAGCCACAGGGATGAGAGTCGAGATCATCGAACCTTGCATTTGGATAAGAAATGTAGAAAAGAGTATGTGTTAGTACAAACATGTACTAAATATAATAGCTTTCATAAACATCAACATAATCATAAGAGTTAAGCATCATAAGTCACAAATCATGAACAACACAAGTGGATATCATCGTAATACATACTTGCGAAACTTCCTTGAAGTAACCTTGTTTCATTATAACTATGCTAACTTGATGTGAGAAGTATTCAATTCTTGGTTGTTCTCATTGTCCATAGAAGGCATGCCATCTTGTCAATCCAAGCTACCATGGAAAGGCATCATCTCACCCATCCAAGCTACCATGGAAAGGTGTCATCTCCTCACCCAACCAATCTACCATGAAATGGCATCATCTCCTTACCAATTCAAGCTACCATGAAATGGAATCATCTCCTTACCAATTTAAGCTACCATGAAATTGTATCTTCTCCTTACCAATTCAAGCTACCCATGGAGGTATCACATTACAAATCCAAGTTATCCATAGAGGTATCATATTACCAATCCAAGCTATCCATTGAGGTAGCACATTAGCAATCAAAACTAGGTCTTATTATCAGGATTCCTAAGTTCTTAGATTCATTTTAGGTGAGCAATCCTTTCAACCTAGAATCATTCACATTCATACATAAGCAATATATATGGAAACTATCCCTTCCACAACAATTACATCTAAATCATCAATTCATAATAGAAGCTTTACTCTCAAAGCCCTACATCTCATAATCATCATATAAGCTTCACTCTCAAGCAATCAATATCATATCATCTCATAAGCCTCAATCTCAAAGATATTCTAATCATAATTCACAAATCTTATAGGGATACATCTAAACTCACAATTTCTCCTTTCATGGCATAAAAACCATTAACATTAATTTCATATTTCTAGACATGGGTTAGGCAAGGGTACATGTAAATTCATCCTAAAAACATGTAATCCTATCAATTAATGCATAAACAATCATCACCCAATCATTTGGGTCAACCTTTATCAATACCCACAACTATAGAAGAAAACACTAACTCAAATTGGGGAATTTCTACTTTTCAAGTTGGGAAATCTTAGGGACTCCATGGAAGAAAGGATTTCATGGATGAAAGACTATCATACCTTGATAACAAAGCCCATAAATTCTTGAGTAATGGAGACTTTACCTTAACCCTAGCTCCAACTCTTTCTTCTACTTCAAGTTCTAGAGAGAGAAATATTTTAGAGAAGAACTTTGGGATTTCTTTTGGGTTTTTGAAATAATGACTTGAATGGGTGAGTTTTGGGGTTAAAATCACTTATATAGTGGTCCTAGGCAAAATGATGTAGCTTTGATTCACTTCTAATCGGAAAAGACCCATTTAGCCCCTAACTTACAAGGGACTGCCCCATCACCACGTGAGGCCCCACGGGCCGTGGTGCCTACCATGAGTTGTGGTTCCATCGGTGGTCTTGGACCAGTGGCTTGGCTTGCCACCACTTGTCCTCATAAAAGTAAGTAAGGACCATGACCCCTCCCACGGCCCTTGGTGGCATTAACGAGCCGTCTAGTTAGGGGGGGGGGGATCTCTTCCTAGGAAGATTCTAGGGGTTCACTGCCTCACCTTCACATCCCTCACCACGAAATGTGGTCCCCACCACGAGGCATCATGGTGGTCATGGGAAGTGAGCATAGCTTGGGTAGTTACTTCCAAGGCCCATGGGCACCACCATGAGCCGTGTGGACCTTCATGAAGGGTGCTAAGGCTAAATTCTCTAGTTCATGACTTGACACTTAGCCCATCTCTTAGACCACTAGATTCTGAGGTGTTACACCTTCTCACCTATAAATCTCTTTTGAAGCATTTATTTATTTGAATAACCAACTTAGGCTTAGCCTAACATGGGGGTTTTGTAAGAACGAGAAAATATCCAAGTGAAAATAAAGCATGAGATTCTTTGTCAAAAAGATGGAAACCGACCATATAAAAAAAATAAGAAAAAAAGAAAATTGAAGAAAAGAATATGATATCAAAAGGAATATGTTTCAAGGTAATGCCTTGATCATCTTCATGGCATGATGGAATAAAAAGAGGTTCCCAATGAATTGAATAAGAAATGAATGTTGTGAATCGCTTGAAGGTAAGTCTGATGAGTCCAAGAATTGGACTCATTTAGGGTTTGTTTTGATAGATTTAGTGTCCTCAAATGCCTAATTTATGCTATAAATTGATGTTAATAGCTTGATTTTCAGGTATATGGATTTAAGAGAAAATCAAGGACACTAGCAGGCAAAAAGGAAAAAAACAAACTGAAGAACTGAAGAAAGGCAAGATTGATAATCGCCAAGAGCACTTGGCGTGTCGCCGAGTGGCTATTTTGACTGCCTAAAGATCCAGTGTGCCAGCCCTGAGGGAAGAAACCAAATCGGCGATAGAAAAGGGGTAGTCGGCAAATTGTCGAGCAGTTCCGCGATGCCAAGGATGTAACACCCCATATTTTAGCGAGTTGAACTAGTGTGTTGTAGAGTCTTGTAGTGGAGTTTGGGAGTATAGTATGAGGGTTAAAATCAAAATAAATGACTCCCGTACTTAGAAAGACATGTTTAGGGGTTAAACGTCTGGGTACAACTCCCCAAGGACCACCCAAGGGGTCCTTGAGGAGGAACCCAATATTGCCCAAAAAGCTGTCAAAACAGTTTGATTCACGACCCCTATTGATGCCCCGTAGGTCATGGGCGTAGGTCAGGGCCTACAACACCCTGCAAAATATGAGTCTCTGACCCAAATCACGACACCAAACAACGTCCAGTAGACCCATCCACGGTCCGTGGATAAGGTCTCGTAGGTGATGCCAGTTTTTCTTAAATAGGTTTTAAGTGAGGAGTTGAGAGTTAGTTTAGTAATTAGTTTAGGGGTTAGGAAGGAAAATTTAATAGTTAATTAACCTCCTATAAGTAGCTAATATACCCTAAACTAATCAGTTTAACTCATTCATCTTAGAACTCCCAAACTACTCTCAAAACATTCTCTCTCTAGAAGGAAAGAAGAAGAAGAAGAAGAAGAGGGGCAGCATCTAGGTCGATTCACCATTGATTTCAAACTTTGTTTAGGGAATTGATTAAAGGTATATAAAGCTTAATCATCCATGGGTTCTTCCACCCATGGAGCCCCCTTAGTAATTCCCCAAATGTGAACTCAAAAACCCAATTCTAGCTAGGGTTGTGACTGCATTGTGGGTAGGGTTTGTGTGTGATTCCAATCTAGTGGATATCACCCAATTATGATTGATTTACCTTTGATTAATGATAATGTGATGATTTCATGTGATTTCTATGATGAACCCTAATCTAAATTTATGAATGTGATGTTTGTGGGTTTATGTCATTAGAGGCAAAATTGAAGGTTCTAAAGTGATCTTCCCATTTCAATGTCTTGAATACTAATTGATCATAGTTAGGATCATCTAATTGTGAATTGAACTAGACTTGATTGAATAGGAAGGATCTTGACTTGTAAAGTTAGAATTGAACCTTTATGATCAATTAAGAGTTGAATCACCTAATAATGAAAGATATGATCAAATTACATTGAAATCTAGGTATAAAGAAGAGATTAAGAAAGAAACCTTGAAAGTAGCGTTTGTGATCATGATAGTTAAGGCTTTAGTGTGAAACTAATGTGAATAACTATTGATGTAACGGCTTGAGAGTAAAGTCTAAAAGGCAATAGAAATCTAGTAGGTTGAATTGTGGTGAAAGGCCAATACTCGCCTAACCTACCTTAGGAATGCTTTATAGATGAAACTGATAGAATCACTTGAACATGGATTGATTGTCAAGGACATACTTCCATGAGAGATGAGTATTAAGCAAGGCTTTACAACTAAACCGTGAGGTGTATTCTTGGCCTCAAGTGGATATTGAAGATGAGGAGGAGTGTCACACAAGATAGGGTTCCGACACCAAGAAGAAAGGAGAGCCACACCTAGTTGATGTGAGGACTATTCAAGTTAAAGGGGGAACTCTTACATAGTAGAGTGTGGGTTGCCCCAAAGTTAGGTCTCATCAGAAGGGAACCTACACATAGTGGAGTTAATGTTTTTAGTGGCAATCTCCATATCCTATGAACTAAGACATTCTTGAGAAGTATCTCATAGTGTTCTAAAGCATAATTGAACTAAGACTTACTTAATAAAGTATCTCATAGTGTTCTAAAGTTAAAGAGAGGAACTAGGTTCCAAACCAAGAAGTATTAGTATGAGGACCTAAAGGTGGTACTTAGCATGTATAGTATTATGGGATGCTAAGCATGCATTGCAGAAGTATGACTTAGGGTCACTAAAGAGAAGTCTTGAGATAGGATTAGGCTAGAGTTGCCTTTCCTAGTTATAGTTGACTAAAGGTGAGAGATTCCATTAGTTATGAAAGTTAAGCTAATAATGAGGCCAAAGTAGGGTGAATATGACTAGGATTACTTCAAGGCTATGCTTATTGTGAAGGGTATTATGGGATGCCTTTCATGCATTGCACAAGTGTGTCTTGGGGTTACTTAGAAGTATGGTACCCTTATGGCATAGAGAAGCTTAAGAGTTGACCTTGTACATAGATTATAATTAAGAATACATGAAGGCCTAAGTCTTGAGTTTGAAGGGGGACTGTGCCCAAGAAGTACCAAAGAGAGGTATTTAGCTTGGATGGTAGTATGGGATGCTATCATTGCATTGCACAAGTATACTTAGAGGTGGCTTGTGAAGTAGTTCTCTTGTAACATGAAGGACTTAAGGTTGAAGTATGTAACCATGGAAGTCTAAGTAAAGACTGTGATATCACCAATGCTCATTAAATATATCTTATGTTGACTTGTGTTTATATGATGCTTATGTTGCTAATTATTCTATGGCTATGTTGATTTACCATGTTATTGTCTCTTATGTGTATGTCTTATGTTGACTAACTATTTGAGATGCTCTTATGATGTTGTACTAGCTTTCATACTTGGTACATTTTGTACTAACACATATTGCCTACATTCTAATCAAATGTAGGGTTTGGAGACTCGAGAGCTACTTGGAGTTAGGTTTCTAGAAGTTGCAAGAAGTTGAAGATCATGGTGAGTCCTCATAGCTTCGAGGAAAAAACCCACCTTACCTTATGTCTTGTATTTTCATGTTAAGACTATTGTATGGGCTGTGTCCCAAGAGTTTATTCAAAAAGTTGTATTAGATGGTTTGAGAAAAAGTCTAGAAAGTCTTCCATTTGCTTTTATGAAAAATGACTTCGACTGTAAAAGATTTGAATTTTTCCATATTTTCTATTATCTTATGTTAAGAATGTGCTAAGGGCTTGTATGCGACCCCTTCGGGCTCAACTACGCCATGTTACGTCTAGGGGGTACCCCTGGGTAGTGACAAATTTGGTATTAGAGCATAAGGTTTTGGTATAAATTTTAGGATGTCTCAAACCACGTCTAAGTAGAGTCTTATTCATGGGTGTAAGTCGCGATACATTTATGAATAGGAGGCTATGGATGCTTAGCAAAAGTCTCACTTCTTCATTCTCTTAGTCGTGCCATAGAGTTTGGCTTTAGTAGTCCTTCTTCTAATGCTGCCTATGATTTTTTTCTGGTTATGGCAAATACTAGGGCTAATGCTAGGAGAGAAGGAGAAGACAATGGGGATCAAGATATTCCTCCCCAAGTTCCACATCAAGCTCCTCCTCAAGTTCCAAATGACCCTCCAATTGGGAATGCCACTCTTGAAGAGTTTAGAACTTCTATACAATTATTGGCCCAGGCCTTGACGACGCAAGCCAATAGAGAGTTGGCGACTCCGGCAAACCGTATAGGAGGGATGGGTGCTTTTAGGGTGAGAGAGTTATTGAGGATGAACTCTCCGGAGTTCTATGGCTCCAAGGTGGAGGAAGATCCAAATGGGTTCATAGAAGAGGTTTATAAGATGCTACCAATCATGGGGTATCCTCTATTTAGAAAGCGGAACTAGCCGCCTATCAATTGAAGGATGTTGCCCAAATTTGGAATGAGCAATGGAAAGATAATAGGCCGATAGGAGCGGGCCCTATAGAGTGGGTAGCTTTTAAGTCAACATTTCTAGATAGGTTCTTTCCCCGGGAATTGAGGGAAGCCAAATTCAGAGAATTCATAAACCTCAAGCAAGGTAGTATGAGTGTTAAGGAATACTCTTTGAAATTCACCCTTTTGTCTAAGTATGCTCCAAGCTTGGTAGCTAACCCTAGGGATTTGATGAATAGGTTTATGACGGGGGTGTCCGAATTGGTAGAAGAAGAATGTCGTAGGGCAATGCTTGTTGATGATATGGATATCTCACGTGTTATGGTGTTTGCCCAACAAATAGAAGAGTCAAAGCTCAAGAAGATGAATATGGGAACTTTTCTAATGTTAAGTCCAAGAAACAAGATAGGCCTAGGACTAAACCAAAATATTCCGGCCAAGATTCTTCCAACACCTCTAGGTTTGACAAAGACAAGGGTAGTGGGTCTCCATTTCCCAAGCCTACTTGCTCCAAGTGTTGGAGGATTCATTATGGTAAGTGCCTAACCGGAATGGATGGTTGCTATGGGTGTGGGAAGGATGGGCACAAAGTGAGAGTTTTCCCGGTTCTTAAGGATAAGGGAAGGGAGGATAAGCAAGTTGCATCTAGTGATCCGAAAGAGGGTACTCAGAAGAATAGGTTTTATGCTCGCCAATATAGAGAAGATCAAGAGTGATCTCCTCATGTCCCTTTCCGGTATGTGTTTCATGCTTTAGTAAAATTTTCAAATTTCTTGTGTTTTATGACCTGTCATATTGGATGATGAAGGTATTTTAGCATATGTGATGTTTAGAAAAGTTTGTGTAGGCTTGCTCCCAAGTGGGGGATAGTGTGCCTATCTAGGAGAGTTGTTGTGTTGCCATGATATCCTTATGTGCATGTTCATGAAATTGCTTAGGTCTTGGTAGAAATGATTTATATGCATCAGTTGTCTCATGAGGTAGTGCTTTGAAAGGATTGCATATAAACTTCATGAGTTGATTATGAGCATGCCTAATTTGTGGGATTGAAGTTCTTCTTTAATTATGTGCATTAGATGTAATTCAGGCATAATGGGCTTCTAAGTTAAATTTTAGACTTTATTAAGTGTTTAAAGTGTCATTCGAGGATGAATGTTCCCAAGTGGGGGATAATGTAACACCCCCATAATTTAGCGAGTTGAACTAGTGTGTTGTAGAGTTTTGTAGTGGATTTTTGGAGTGTCGTATGAGGGTTAAAATCAAGATAAATGACTTCCGTACTTAGAATGACATGTTTAGGGGTTAAACGTCTGGGTACGACTCCCCAAGGACCACCCAAGGGGTCCTTCAAGAGGACCCCAACACTTCCCAAAAAGCTGTCAAAACAGTTTGATTCACGACCCCTATTGATGCCCCTTAGATCAACCTACGCCCCGTAGGTCAAGGGCGTAGGTCAGGGCCTGAAACACCCTAAAAATATGAGTCTCTGACCATAACCACGACACCAAACCACGTCCAGTAGACCCATCCACGGTCCGTGGATGGGGTCTCGTAGGTGCTGCCAGTTTTTGTTAAATTAGTTTTAAGTGAGGATTTGAGGGTTAGTTTAGTAATTAATTTAGAGGTTAGGAGGGGAGATTAGATAGTTAATTAACCTCCTATAAATGGTTAATAGACCCTAAACTAATCTCTTTAACTCATTCATCTTAGAACTCCCAAACTACTCTCAAGAAATTCTCTCTCTAGAAAAAAAGAAGATGAAGAAGAAGAGGGGAAGCATCGAGGTCAATTCACCATTGATTTGAAGCTTTGTTTAGGGCATTTATTAAAGGTATGTGAAGATTAATCATCCATGGGTTCTTCCACCCATGGAACCCCCTTAGTATTTCCCCAATTGTGAACTCAAAAACCCAATTCTAGCTAGGGTTGTGATTGCATTGTGGGTAGGGTTTGGGTGTGATTCCAATCTAGTGGACATCACCCAATTATGATTGATATAGCTTTGATTAATGATAATGTGATGATTTCATGTGATTTCTATGATGAACCCTAATCTAAATTTATGAATGTGATGTTTGTGGGTTTATGCCATTAGAGGCAAAATTGAAGGTTCTAAAGTGATCTTCCTATTTCAATGTCTTGAATACTAATTGATCATAGTTAGGATCATCTAATAATGAATTGAACTAGACTTGATTGAATAGGAAGGATCTTGACTTTTAAAGTTAGAATTGAACCTTTATGATCAATTAAGACTAGAATCACCTAATAATGAAAGATGTGATCAATTTACCTTGAAATCTAGGTATAAATAAGAGATTAAGAAAGGAACATTGAGAGTAGGGTTTGTGATCATAATAGTTAGGGCTTTAGGGTGAAACTAATGTGAATAACTATTGATGTAACGTCTTGAGTGTAAATACTAAAAGAGAATAGAAGTCTAGTAGTTTGAATTGTGGTGAAAGGACTATACTCACCTAACCTACCTTAGGAATGCTTGATAGATGAAAGTGATATAATCACTTGAACATGGATTGATTGTCAAGGACATCCTTCCATGAGAGATGAGTGTTAAGCAAGGCTTAACAAGTAAACCATGAGGTGTATGCTTGGCCTCAAGTAGTTATTGAAGATGAGATGGAGAGTCACACAAGATAGGGTTCGGACTCTAAGAAGAAATGAGAGCCACACATAGTTGATGTGAGGACTATCCAATTTAAAATGGGAACTCTTACGTAATAGAGTGTGGGTTGTCCCAAAGTTAGGTCTCATCAGATTGGAACCTTCACATAGTGGAGTGAAGGTTCTTAGTACCAATCTCTATATCTTATGAACGAAGGCATGCTTGAGAAGTATCTCATAGTGATCTAAAGCATAATTGAACTTGTCACGCGTCAAATCCCATTAAGACGGACAGGCACCCGATACCCCAAAGGCCCGAGAGAACCAACATATAACCTGTACTTACTATGCATATAACTATGACAATCTTGTGACAAGTTCACGTAGGATGCAGCGATACGAACCAACATAAGTAGACCCAAAACTTATATACAAGACTTGGCCGTTAAGGCCACAACTTGTTAAGACGCAACTGAACCATATACATAAGTTTACAAAGCCTCTAAAAGATAGAAAACCTTAGAGTAGGTCGGGACAGACCCCGCCTTACTCTTAACTACGATACAATACCAAAATGAATCTACCAAGGACTCAGTAAAGC
>JAJOOH010000431.1:0-118231 GCA_029582605.1 Solanum gracilifrons | reverse complement strand
TTAATGAGGTAAGGGCCTTGTTTGGTTGTCTTCTTTTGTGAATTCTTGAAATTATGAGATGACCAATGCACAAATGGCTTCTTTCTTCTTTCTCTTCAGTTAGATGGACCTTCCACACATTGTACTTCTTGATTTTGTGTCCATCAAGCTCCTCTAATGCTTTTACGCGATCCATGCTATCCATGTTGTTATCAGTCACCTACTTGTCAAAATATGGCCCAAAATGAGTGAGAAAGTCAGCCAAAGTAGGTCCCTTTAAAAGAAATTGATATCAGCTTTTTCCAACAATTTTTACTTTTGGCAAAAAAATCTGATTTCTAGAGCTCTCTCTTCTCTCTCTTAGTTTCATACAACAGCCATTAAATACCATTAGGGTTCTTGAATATTACGGAGTTCAAGCTATTGGAAGGTATAGTTTAAGATAAGTTAAGGAGGACAACCTTTGCATTGAATAATTCAAGTCTTAACAAGTGGTAGTTCTATCCAGCAAGGTAAGCTACTCCAGTTTTCTCCCTCTTGTGCTTGAGTTAACTAGGACACTTGGTATGTGTTAGTTAGTTTGAAATTGTTACTTTTAGATGGTGTAATATTG
The DNA here is from genome assembly GCA_029582605.1 of Solanum gracilifrons. Classification (NCBI taxonomy): domain Eukaryota; kingdom Viridiplantae; phylum Streptophyta; class Magnoliopsida; order Solanales; family Solanaceae; genus Solanum; species Solanum gracilifrons. The sequence goes on along the minus strand of JAJOOH010000431.1, from coordinate 117,639 downwards.
GGGAGGATGTTCTGGTGATTAGTGCATGTTGGGACAATCATGGAGGGGAGTCCTCTTTAAATTCAGTTATGAGCTTGTTTGAGCACTTTATTTAAAAGTAATGTTAGCTCTTCAAGTGTTGGTGATCAGAAACCATGATTCATATTGCTTTCGTTACATTATTATGTTTAAGGATTGTTTTATGTATGTTATGATAAGGGATGTGACTGGATGTGCGGGGAAGTTATGGAGATGTTAAAGAACCTAAATATTGCAGGGAGTTTTGGGGGAGGACCTGACAAAACGGTTGTACAGTATATGTATGCGATTAAAGGGAAGGGGAAGGAAAGAAAAAATAGGCTAGATAAATTACATGATTACTGCTTGGTTACTATTTGGGTGAGATCAAGTAACTCAAATTGATTGATTAGCTGCTATCACTAGTCTTACAACTTATTTTATTGTAGATTAGTAATATGAAGAGAAGGAGCTTAAGTCATACGTTTTGAATTGTACATCAAGGTATATAAAGCTATTCGAATTCCTATTTCTTTGGCATGAATCCAATACTTGCATTAAAAAAAGTAAGCTTTCTAAGTGCCCTTAGGAGTGACTGATCCATTGTTGCAGTTCCTACTCCGTAGAGCATTAAAGTGAGTATTCTAATTTGAGTTTGTTCCTAAATGTATGTGCTTACTCTAGCAAGTATTAGCATGCAAGGTTTAAACTCGTTTCATCGTCAAAGTAGACTCAGAACATATTTTCCTTATATAAATTAAAATGATGCTAGATTACACATGGTACATATGTTTATATGTGGGATATACAATCTTCCCATATCATGCCAACTTGCTTCAATCAGCTATATATATGTCATCTTATCACATGTTCATATGTTCCCTTTATTGGTTATTACTCCCATTGTGTTAGAGTATAATGTTACCTCACAAGATTACTACTTGCTCTATTGTGCATTTTATATGTACTTACTTGGAATATGTATTCGTCCATCTTCCCACGTTCTCCCTTGGTTCCACTTTGATGTTTACCTTGTATTGGATATTAGTTAGTGAGTATTCGGCTACCATAAAGAGTTCAAATCTCTTGGATGTATGTTAATGGTCTTCATTTGATATGTGCTTCAATTTGAGATGTCAAAATGCTTACTGAGTCATATAAGCTCCTAAGTATTATGTTGGTGTCACATTTGCTTCTCATGTCATTGTTATTATCGTAAGTCCATATTCACATGTCTTCTACTAGTGGTTCATAGTTCCAAATCTCAACAATGATTATGACCACCAAAACAGTAATCTCAAAAGAGTTATGAACACCAACACAACAATCTCAAAGATAAATAATTTAAGTGAAGCTATCTGTATAATTATGGGTGGCATCCCATGGGAAAATGCCTAGCATGGGTCGATCCTAATTAGTATAGAAGGGTGGCAGCTCAGGGGCGAAATCCTAGCATGGGCCAATCCCAATTGGTATGGAAGGGTGGAAGCTCAGGGGCGAAAGCCTAGCATGGGCCGATTATGAGGACAAAATCCCAAGGGTTAAAATGCCTAGCATGGGTCATCCTCTTCTACCGCTGATCAGCTGGTCATTTGTATCATATGTCATAAAAATATTATAATGCACAGAAAAGTAAAGAAAAGAATGTAACATACACGATTCCACAAGTCTAAACAAAGGTGGTCTCTAATCCTTATCTATTGGTATTTGGTTTCACTTAGGCTCTCATTTTACCTATGGTTGTATTATGACACACATATTCAGTACATTCTTTCATACTAATGGTTTTTATTGGGGATGCTGCATTTCATGCTGCAGGTACAAGTGGTCAACTAGTAGATCTTTCCAATAGAGGCATATACTCAGCGGTTGTTCGTGAGCTCCAGGTTGATTCAGGGATTTACCAAGTCTTTACTACGCGTATTTTCATAGTGGTATAGTCATGGATTACAGTAGAGGCTTTGTAGACATTGTAAAGCTATCATCTTTATTCATAGTTTCACTTGTCACATTTATCGGTCCAGCTAGTCTATATGTGTTGTATATGAAGCTTATCATCAGTAAATCTATTTGCATAGTATTTTACTTTATTATCATAGGTCACTTGTAAAACATGTGTTCATATGGTACTTGTCCGCCTTACCTAGTGTTGGGGTGTGACATGTTATGCCTCCATTGATTGTAGAACTCCAGTTGTTAAGTTCCAGATTTCTAATGAGCCAGTCTTAGAGTGGAAAAGTAGTTCAATAGTGTCTAAGGGTCGTTTCATTTCGTACCTTTAGGCTAGAAAGTTAGTTTCTAAGGGTTGTGTCTATCACTTAGTCCGAGTTAATGACTCTAGTGTTGAGATACCTCTCATTCAGTCAGCTCCTATAGTAAATGAGTTTCCAAAAGTATTTCTAGATGATCTGCCCAGAGTCCCTCCTAAGAGAGAGATAGACTTTAGTATAGATGTTCTTCCAAATACTCATCCTATCTCTATTCCTCCATATATAATAGAACCACTAGAGTTGAAAGAGCTTAAAGAACAGTTCAAAGATCTCCTTGATAAGGGGTTCATTCGACCAAGTGTCTCACATTGGGGTGCTCCAGTCTTATTTGTGAGAAAGAAAAATGGTTCCCTTAGGATGTGTATAGGTTACCGTCAGTTGAACAAGGTTACCATCAAGAACAAGTATCCTCTTTCGAGAATTGATGACCTTTTCGATCAGCTTCAGGGTGATTCTTATTTTTCTATAATAGACCTCAGATCTGGCTACCATCAGTTGAAAGTAAGGGAATGTGATATTCCGAAGACAGTATTCAAGACCCGTTATGGTCATTATGAGTTTCTGGTCATGTCGTTCGGTTTAACCAATGCACCTGCAGCGTTCATGGACCTTATGAATAGAGTTTTCAAACCTTATTTAGATATGTTTGTTATCATATTCATTGATGACATACTAATCTATTCAAGGATTGAAGAAGATCATGCTAGTCATCTTAAAATAGTTCTCCAGACTCTGAAAGATAGAGATTTGTATACCAAGTTCTCTAAGTTTGAGTTTTTCCTAGAGTCGGTGGCATTCTTAGGCCACATTGTGTCTAGAGAGGGAATTAAAGTTGATACTCAGAAAATTGAGGCAGCGCAGAATTGGCCTAGACCCACATCTCCAACTGATATTAGGAGTTTCTTGGGTTTGGTTGGCTATTATAGAAGGTTTGTAGAGGGGTTCTCATCTTTTCATCCCCATTGACCAAGTTGAATCAGAAGACAGTGAAGTTTCAATGGTCTGAAGCTTGTGAGAAAAGCTTTAAGGAATTGAAAAAGAGGTTAACTACTGCCCCAATTTTGACCTTACCTGAAGGTACTCAAGGTTTTGTGGTGTATTATGATGCATCTAGAGTTGGTTTGGGTTGCATATTAATGCAGAATGGCAAGGCTATAGGTTACGCCTCAAGACAATGGAAAATACATGAGAAGAATTACCCAACTCATGACTTAGAGTTAGATGGTGTAATGTTTTCTTTAAAGATATGGCATCATTATTTATATGGTCTTCATGTAGATGTATTCACTGATCACAAGAGTCTTCAATATGTGTTAACTCAGAATGAGCTTAATCTCAGACAAAGGAGGTGGCTAGAACTACTCAAGGATTATACCGTGAGTATTCTTTACCATCCAGGTAAGGCTAGTGTTGTTGCTGATGCTTTGCAGGTTATCTATGGGTAGTACCGTCCATGTGGAAGAAGAAAGTAGAGAGTTAGCGAAAGATGTGCATAGACTTGCATGCTTAGGAGTCCAACTAATGGATTCCACAGAAGGAGGAGAGTGGTGATGAATGGGATTGAATCATCATTAGTGTCAAAAGTTAAAGAAAAACAAGACCAAGACCCAATTTTGCTTTAATTGAAGGCAAATGTTCATAAGTTGAAAGTTATGGCTTTTGAACAAGGGGGAGATGGCGTACTAAGATTGTATGTTGTATTTGCATTGTTTGTTGGGTGTTTGAGCTGAATGTTAGATGTTACACCCTTAGCCTACTAAAAGTAAGCTCATTCGAGGATGAATGTTCCCAAGGGGGGGATATTGTAACACCCCGTAACTAGAAAGAACTAGAAAGAAGTTAAAAAGTGGAAATAGTCATTTTTGGAAACAATATAAAAATCTGGTTATTTGTTAAGTATGTTAAGTTGGATTTTTGGTCACCTTCATATAAAAATCTGGTTATGAGTAAGATATGCCCATTCGAAGTTGGGTTGTTCAAATAAGGAAAGTCCAATCCGGATTTTGGAAGGGTATTTTGGTCTTTTCCTTACCCAATTAATTTAATTCGTTGTAGTGAATTAATTAAGGGTCAAATCAGAATTTGGTCAGCTTAGAGAAATTGGAAATTTACGCTAGGGCTTAGAGAAAAGAGAAAAGTGGAGAAAGCAGAAGAAAAGTTCCAGATTCGCAAAAACAAGATCGTGCGATATGGTTGTGCATTTCACCAAGGAATTAATCTTACAAGGTATGTGAGGATTTCATAACATTGGGTTCGTTGACCCACATGCCAAACATGTTTATTTCAGCGTGAATTCGTCCTAAAAGAGTTTGAAAGTTGATGTTCTTGATATTTATTCTTGAATTTGATGTCATTCTTGAATTGGGCTGAGATTGAGAAGTTTCTGAGATCATTACGTCAAATTATTGAGTTGTTTGGAGTTAGGTTCTTAGGTGCATTTCTTGGGTATCTATATCTAAAAAGAATTTGCGAAAAAGAACCGAGCTTGGGTGAATTGGGGGTGGAAAATGAAGAAGGAAATTAGTCGGGTAAATCTGGAGAATGGCTCCGCGTCGCGGACCTGCTCCCCAGATTTGGGAAAAGTCCTTTTACGTTGCGGAGCGGTCACAGACCGTTCTGCCTCAAAAAGTATTTTTGCGACCAAAAATTTAAATACATATCCGCGTCACGGACCTGCTTTTAGACAATCACTTTTTATCTTTTCTCATGTTTAGCATCTAAAAACACTCCTAAACATCATGAGATCTTTCCTATCACAAATCACAATCCTTGAATCCATAATTCAATTCAAGGAAAGTTAAGAGTCAAATCTAGAAGTTAAGAAGCAAGTCAAGAGAAGTTTATAAAGTTTTCAAAAGTCTTTCACAAACGTTTTAACTTTGTTTTAAGACTTAAGTATTGAGTTAAGCAAAGAGTAAAAAGTTGAGTTCATTTCTCCAAAACTTATAAGGGAACTAAGTATTCCCAAGAGTTTAAAATGTTTTCACATTTCAACAAGAAAGGGAAACACCAATTTCCAAGAGAGCTTTTAAGATAAGTTTTGGCTAATTATCTCAAACCAAAGAAAAAAGTTTTGTTTTAAAAGCATACGAGCTAAGTATATTTTGGGAGTAGTATTGAGCACCGATATGGGGATGCGAGTTCATATTAACTCAAGTCTGCATAAACCATGTAGCCATCATGGGTAGTAAAAGATCATACGTTTTAGATGACTCCTTAAGTTGTTTTTTAGCATAGACTAGTGGATCCACTTAGTTAAGGCATTTTATATGACGTCAAAGTATAGGACAGTTTTGGCAGCGTGGGTAAGACGTTGTACCACCACTTAGGCTCATAGTGGGGGTTGTCGGTTAGAGAAACTCCCACAGAAACTATATTACTTAGATATATGACTAAAGTTGAGTTTGTTATTGCATATCTTTAACAAATTGAGTTGTTATTTACTATTCTAAATGCTTTGTATAAATTGCAGTATTATTGTTGTTTTACACTGCATTTTAAGTTGAGTTATTCATAAATTAAGTAAAACCAAGGTAAGTGTTCCTTTTACATCACTTTTAAGCTTAAGTTGTGTTTAGCATTCCAACTCGCATACTCGTACATTCAATGTATTGATGTCAGTTGCCCTACATCATCTTATGATGCAGATGCAGGTAATCAGGATCAGCATCCAGGGCCCCGTTGATCCAGTTGAGCACTCAAAGTCAGTTGGTGAGCCTCTATGCATTCCGGAGGACTCCTTTTACTTTGCTTTCAGTATTTCATTACTAGGATGATCAGGGGTCTTGTCCCTACATTCCTCTTTGTTTTAGAGAATTCATAGATAGTCAGACATATAGTTATAGTTCTTTACTCTTAATTCATTCAGTCGTATGCGTTTAAGACTTTGGTTGCCATTTTGGCTAAGATATTATTTTCTTAAAGTTATTGCATGAGTGATACTTCTTGTGTTTAAGTTTTCTACTGAGTAAGTAAGCCAGGCCAGAGGTTCGCTTGGGCAGCAATGGTTCTCAAGTGCCAGCCACGTCAGGGGTGTAGGCTCGGGGGTGATAGATATGTGAAAAATTGGAAATTATAGTACTTTTCGAATGGTTTTTGAAAATTTAAATTTTTTGTTTAAAATATTGAATTAATCTAATCTAACCTTGAAAATTAGTCAAATTGACTTTTGAAAAGTCCAACATGACAATTAAAAGTGGATAGAGGGACTAAGAGAACGCAAGAGAATGCCCTATTCTCATGTAGCATAAAGACACATGATTGTCGCTCTAATTTTTTTTAAGGTTCTCTTTTTATGATGATGAATTGTTAAAAATAATATTATTAGATGATATTACTTTTTTAAGTTCAACTATTTTTTCCATCCATTAGTGTGTAGATGATATTATTTCTAATAAAATCATAAATTTTAGATTCTATTAGGATGAAGTGGTTAACAACATAAATATGCCGTTTGTATTAATTAAGTTGAATAAATATCTCTTTTAAAGATGATTAAATAAAGATAAGAAGAGTTACTAAAATTATGTGACGGACAACAAAAGAAATTGTTTGGATCATGATCAGAAGTTTTAAGTTTTCATCCTGTGTGATTTTTTTGAAAACAAATATAAAATGGTTGATGTCTTAATATTTTTATGTGATAAAAATTCATCAGTGTTATAAAATATAAGCAATATACTACAAATATTATAGACAAAAGATATGGGGAGTAGAGTGTAGAGATCATCTTATTCAAATGATTTCATGTCTTTCATGTGTGTGTCTTTACAATGGTGAAAGAACAACCCTATCTATAGGTTGAGAAATAACTCTAAAAGTCACCATATTAAGTGTTATAATAAATAGAAACATTTTTTATCGAAAAAGGTTCATAAAATCTAGGGAATATGAATAAGTAGTTCATGTATTAACTCAATCGGCAATCCACTCATTGAATAAATTTATAACTCCCCCTTGGATGTACATAGATAATGTGTCTCAATATAACCTTACGGAAAAACCTAGTTGGCAAAAGGCTAGTGAAGAAAAAAGAGTACACACATCTCATAATACGCCTTGAATGTTCCGTCATTAAAAACCTTACCAGGTGTTATGACCCAGATCATCGTTATTGGCACCCACACTAACCCTCCGGTGGGAGAACCATTACTTCAACCCAACTAACCAAATTAACATAAATTAAAACAACTAAAGATAAGGAAGCAGATTTAAATGTCTAAGAAAAAATTGGAGTTCCCATAAACTCCGAATGTCTAACAAAACAATTGCGGAAAACAACGCCTACAATCTGAAAGCCAATTTACCAAAATTCTACTAACGACAAGTCTAAGAACAAGGGGAATAACCCTGAAACTAAACAATCGAATGTCTAAAGTACAAGTCTAAGTCCGAAGAAAACGGACTAAACAAAATGAGAACTCAGGGTAGCCTAGAAGAACTGGCTCACCCTTGAATTCGGTCTCGATCATTGATCACTTAACATAGGTCTATCTATAGGTACCTGAAGATGCCTTGTACTCAACAAAGAACAAACAAGTGAAGTATCAGTACAAAATCACCGTGTACTGGTTGGATCACATGGCTATTTTAGTAAGCAAAACATATACCAGTAATCACAACACAATAAATACATAAAAATATAGAGCATATATACAAACCAATTATCATTTCAGGAGCAATGTACAATTCCACATTCTCAATAATAATTAGATTCAACAGCACAATGGTCCTCTCATGGAACCCACACCCAAATAGTTAGTGTGTCAGAACGTAACACCTGATCCAATTAGTGTGTCGGAATGTGACACCCGATCCAATATATGTCTCGGAAGGTGACACACGATCCAATGTATGTGTGGGAACGTGACACCCGGTCCAATCAACACAACCATAATCACATTCACACTCGTAATAGACATACTTATAATCATATAATCATGTGTTGATTCATGGCATACAATTGTTCATTCATACTCATTTCATTAGGTTTGATCAATAGTGTCTTATTCACATACATGCATGGATTACAATGAAGCAATTACCAACATATATTACAGAAATATGAAATCAAAACATCACTTACCTCGAAATGAAGTTTGAATCCTCTTAAAACATATGATCCTTCCCTTTCCGGATTCTTGTCGCTTGTTCTAAGTCTACAAACAATTAATATAGCGCAAGGATCAATAAATTAAGGTCTAATTATGTAAATTATATCACACCCAATAACCCAAGACGAAACCCATGATCCTAAGGTGTAGCTAGGGCTTTGTAGAATATCATGATGATAAGAACAATCTCCACATTGTCCTTAAGGAAAGTTACGATGGACAAAGATGTGCTTTATTATTTTAAGCTCAACTAGATTCTTGTTCATGTTAATTGTGCTGGTTTTATCACATGGATAGGTATTCAACTTACAATAATGCCCAAATCTTGAAGTTCTTGCTTGATTTCGAGAAGTTAAGAATAACACAAGGCAACCACAATGTATTTTGCTTCAGCCGTAGAAAAGGTGATTGAGTCATGTTTCCTAGTTGCTCATGATACTAAGCATGGCCCTAAGAAATTAGCCATTTTAGATGAGCTTTTTTCTATCTACCAAGTAGACTATGTACTCTTCATCTGCAAATCCAACCAGATCAAATGAATCATCTGTAGGATACTAGAGAACCATGTTCAGCGTTCCTTTGAGATATCACAACATCCTTTTCATATACTTCAAATGAGATTTTTTTAGACATGATTGGAAGCATGCACAAAGTCCAACACTAAATACAATGTTAGGTTTGCTAGCCATTGGGTACAATAAAGATTCGATTATTCCTCTACACTTTGTGTCATATACCGAGGAACCAAGTTCATTTACATAAAGCTTCATTGTTGTCGCAATCGGAGTGCCATTCATCATTGCATCATTCAAGTTGAACTTATTTAGCAGCTTCTTAATGTACTTCTTCTCATGAATTGAAGTGCCAGATGAGAATTGTTTTTGATGCCCCAAGAAGAAGTTGAGATCTTCCATTATGCTTATTTCAAATTCGTTGTTCATCAGTTATGCAAAGCTAGCCCCAAGTTTTATGTATGTCCCTCCAAATATAATGGCATCTACATATACCTGAAATTTGAGCATATTGCATCCCTAATTTCGAGGAAACAATGTATTGTCAATCTTCTCTCTTGATTACCCGTGTGCGAGCAAGAAGCTTTATAGGTGATCGTCCCATCCTCTTGGGATTTTTTTAATCCACACAAGGCTTGTCCTATTTTTACATGTAGTTAGGATGGTCAGAACTTTCAAATCCGGTGGGGTTGTTTAACAAATTAAAGAAACCTTAACCAACTAAAAAGGGACTAGATTCTTGCTGAATTTCCAAAGACAAAAATGCAATACAATAATATAGAAATTTCTCACCGAAATTTCCGAACTTCAAAGAGTAACTTTAGATTAAAACTATTTAATCAAAAGGACTAACTCTAGTACATCTTATCAATAGCTCACTCTAACTGTTCAAAACTATAATTGTATACTGTTCTATCCAAGAAGCCAAACTCACTTCTTTTTACAAAACCTCACAAACTCTCTTTCACTCTTAGTTCAATTATCTCTAAACAATAATTCTAAGATGAACCAATAAAAACTAAGCCTATAGAAAGAAAAACCAAACTCTAGTTCTTCTTTCTTCTAATGTATGTTCTTTTGCGCCACACTGCTTTCCCTACAAAATTCTCCTGATTTATTAATTGCAAAAGCTGTTTTTCTCTTTGTCAACGATCCTTATAAAAGGTTGAATTAAACCCTAATTGAATCCTACAAGTAAAGAAATTTTTTTCCTGAAAAAAGTTTCCTTTCCTTATACAAAGTCCTCTTCACTATTTTGCCTTAATTAGGAGTGTTTGTCTTTGATGCGTTATTTATTCTTTCCCACTCTTTTAACGTAGTTCTGGTACAAGCTTGTGAACCTGGTTCAATTTGTCATTATTAAAACATTACTCAGAATATTGTAATGTCATCATTAATTAATTTTTCCTCCAAGGACTCAATTTGTCGAGTATTTATCAACATATATGGAGATTAGTTAGAGAACTCAATATCTTAATCATGGTTCTTTCTTAATGCAATGTTGTAAAATATCAATGATATAGTCATTAAGCTGAATCAATATAAATTATATGCATAATGGAAATCAAGTTCTATTAATTGTTACTCCTATAAAATAAGAATGCAATCTAGAGACGTGAATAACATTTCATATAACATAAAATTATCGTCATGATGATGCATGTGAGTTTTTCACGTCTCTCCTCATCTATTATGGATTCAAATATAATTGAAAAATTATAAAAAGGAAAATAATTATTTTAAACGGATTAAAAAGGAAATAGGTGTGACAAATTGAAATGAGGGACTATATCTTTTTTAAATATGTAGGAAATATTTTATTACATCAATGATGATTTAAGCATGACATCAGAAATCTATTTAGGATATATAATCAACTACTATCTCTGTCTACTTTTAATTGTCATGATTTTCTTTTTTGGAGTCAAATGATAAGTACTTTGACTAACATTTTACGATGTATTTTTTCATTATATTGATATGCAAAAATTACAATTTATAGTACTTTTCGTATAATTTTTAAATATCTAATTTTTCTTAAAAATATCAAATTAATGTAATTTAATTTCATTTTAAAAATTAGTCAAAATTGACTTTCGAAAAGCGCAACATGACAATTTAAAGTGGACGGAGGGAGTAATAACCATTAATAACATAATTAGCTTGAAAATCTAAATCTCATTAATTAATTAATTTATATGTATTCTTTCTATCGCAACATGACAACCGATCCAATGTATGTGTCGGAACGTGACACCCGATCCAATGTATGTGTCGTAATGTGACACACGATCCAATGTATGTGTCGAAACGCAACACCTGGTCCAATCAACACAACCACAATCATATTCACACTCATAATGTACATACTCATAATCATACAATCAAGTGTTGATTCATGACATACAGTTGTTCATTTATACTTATTTCAATAGGTTTGATCAATAGTGCCTCATTTACATACATGCATGCATTACAGTGAATCAATTACCAACATATACGACACAAACATGAAATAAAACCATCACCTACGTCAAAATCAAGCTTGAATCCTTTTAAAACACATGATCCTTCCCTTTCTGGGTTCTTTTCGCTTGTTCTAGGTCTACAAACAATTAATATAGCGCAATGATCAATAAATTAAGGTTTAATTATCCGAATTATATCAAACCCAATAACCTAAGACCAAACCCATGATCCTAAGGTGCAACTTGGGCATTGTAGAAGGTCATGATAATGAAACCAATCCCCACATTGTCCCTAAGAAAGTTATGATGGACATTGATGTGCTTTATTATTTTAACAACTGGATTCTTGTCCATGTTAATTGCGTTGGTGTTATCACATGGATCGGCATGTAACCTACAATGATGCCCAAATATTGAAATTGCTGCATGATTCAGAGATGTTGAGCATAACACGAGCTAACAACAATGTATTTTGCTTCAACCGTAGACAAGGTGATTTAGTTATGTTTCCTAGTTGCTCATGATATTAAGCATGGCCCTAAGAATTTAGCCATTTTAGATGTGCTTTTTCTATCTACCAAGTAGACTATGTAGTCTGTATCTGCAAATCCAAGTAGATCAAATGAATTATTTGTAGGATACTAGAGTACCATGTTCAGTGTTTCTTTGAGATATCGCAAAATCTTTTTGATATACTTCAAACGAGATTTCTTTGGACATGACTAGAAGCATGCACAGAGTCCAACACTAAATACAATGTTAGGTTTTCTAGCTATTGGGTACAATAGAGATCCGATCATTCCTCTACACTTTGTCTCAGGTACTAGGGAACCATGTTCATTTTTATAAAGCTTAATTGTTGTTGCAATAATAGTGTCATTCCTTTTTGCTTCATTAATGTTGAACTTCTTTAGCAGCTTCTTAATGTACTTCTACTCATGTATTGAAGTGCTAGATGAGGATTGCATGATTTGATGCCCCAAGAAGAAGTTGAGCTCTCCCATCATGCTTATTTCAAATTCGTTTCTCATAAGTTGTGCAAAGTCAGCCACAAGTTTTTCATATGCTCCTCCAAAGATAATGTCATCTACATATACCTGAACTATGAGCATATTGGAGCCCTGATTTTGAAAAAACAATGTATTGAGAATCTTGTCTCTTGAATGCCCGTGTGCGAGCAACAAGCTTTATAGCTGATCGTACCATGCTCTTGGGTTTGTTTTACTCCAAACAAGGCTTGTGTTATTTGTACACGTAGTCAGGATGGTCAGAAATTTTAAATTCGGGGGGTTGTTTGACAAAATAAATAATCTTTAACCAACTAAAAAGGAACTGGGTTCTTGTTGAATATTCAGAGTAAAAAATGCAATACAATAATATAGATATTTCTCACCAAACTTTCCTAACTTCAAAGAGTGACTTTAGATTACAACTCTTTAATCAAACGGACTAACTCTAGCACAGTACCTCAATAGCTCACTCTAACTGTTCAAAATTATAATTGTATTCTCTTCTCTCCAAGAAGCCAAACTCAATAATATAAAGATTTCTCACAGTAAAAAATGCAATACAAAAATATAGAGATTTCTCACCAAACTTTCCTAACTTCAAAGAGTAACTTTAGATTAATACTATTTAATCAAACATACTAACTCTAGCACAGTACCTCACTAGCTCACTCTAACTGTTCAAAACTATAATTGTATATTGTTCTCTAAAAGAAGCCAAACTCACTTATTCTTACAAAACCTCACAAACTCTCTTTCACTCTTAGTACAACTATCTATAAACAATAATTCTAAGATGAACCAATCAAAACTAAGCCTATAGAAAGAAAAACCTAACTCTAGTTCTTCTTTCTTCTAATTTATGTTCTTTAGCGCCACACTACTCTGCCTACAAAATTCTCTTAATTTATGAATAGGAAAAGATGTTTTTCTCTTTGTTAACGATCCTTATTAAAGGGTGGATTAAACCATAATTGAATCCAACAAGGAAAGTACTTCTTTTCTTCAAAAGAGTTTTATTTTCCTTATGCAGAGTCCTCTTCACTATTTTATCTTAATAAGGAGTGGTTGTTGTGATGCGTTATTTCTTCTTTCCCACTCTTTTATCTTAGTTCTTGTACAAGCTTGTGAACCTGGTTCACTTTGTCATTATTAAAACATTACTCGGATTATTGTAATGTCATCACTAAGTTATTTCTCCTCTGAGGACTCAATTTTTCGAGTATGTATCATCATATATGGAGATTAGTTAGAGAACTTGATATCTTTATCATGGTTCTTTTTTAATGCAATGATGTAAAATATCAATGATATAGTCATTAAGATAAATCAATAAAAATTATTTGCATAATGGAAATCAAGTTCTATTAATTGTTACTACTATAAAATAAGAATGCAATGTTGAGACGTGAATAATATTTCATTTAACATAAAATTGTCGTCATGATGATGCATGTGAGTTTTTCACGTCTCTCCTCATCTTTTATGGATTTAAATATAATTAAAAACTTAGAAAATGGAAAATAGTTATTTTAAACATATTAAAAATGAAATTGGTGTGACAAATTGAAATGAGGGACTATATCTTTTTTTAAATATGTAGGAAATATATTATTATGTCAATGATGCTTTAAGCATGACATCAGCGACCTATTTACGATAAATAATCAACTACTACCTCCGTCTACTTTTAATTGTCATGATTTTCTATTTTGGAGTCAAATGATAAGTATTTTGACTAAAATTTTACGATGTATTTTTTTCATCATATTGATATGCAAAAAATTACAATTTATAGTACTTTTCGTATAGTTTTTTAATATATAATTTTTTTTAAAAATATCAAATTAATGTAATCTAATTCACTTTGAAAATTAGTCAAAATTGACTTTCGAAAAGCGCAACATGACAATTTAAAGTGGACGGAGGGAGTAATAACCATTAATGACATAATTATCTTGAATGTCTAGATCTCATTAATTAATTAATTTATATGCATTCTTTATATCTGATAAAAAATACAAAAAAAAAATTAAATGGTTAACTCGATGACCACTATATAAGTAGTATGTTATTAGACCTTTCATGAAAATATACATACAAGAAGAAGAAGAAGAAGAACAACAACAACAACAGCAACAACAAGAACTTAAGATTTTGATAGGGCAACTAAAGACTACATTATGTATGTATTCTTTATCCTAATTTCATTTCCTAATTTTTGTGTTTGAATTTTGATGAATGATTTTGTTTACTAAAATACAGGACTTGTGAACTTTAAGTTTAAATGCCTTATTGCTCTTTTTTATTTTTTAAAATCGCTAAAAATTGTAATTATATACTATTACATGGGATAATCTTAGTAGCATTGACTACTAAATTTTCACTTTTTTGGTGAGATAATTCAATTCCTTACCTTAAATGTAATATCCTCTTTCAATTTACCCTTTCCGACCCCTATTTTTTTTTAAAAAAAATACATTAATAAATATCATATATTATCACATTAAAAAATTGTGTCATATGATATAACTTTGTTAGTTGGAAATTAAAGAAAGAATAAACAAAAAAAGAAACAGAAATTGTCTATAACAATTATAGTTACAAGTAAATTTATTCTTAGTATTAATGTCTGATAAATTCCACCCCTTCTTAGCCCTGTGTTGTTTCTCAACAAAACAGAAGAAGCATGACTTGTTGGGTTTTCAAAGGTCTGAAAGGAAAATGAAGAGTTGTGACTTTTCCGAAAGGTGGTGACTTTTGTAACTTTTCGGAAAGGTTGTGATTATTCTGAAGGATTGTGAGTTTTCTAAGGGGCTGTTACTTTTCCAATAAATCACAATAAGCACATGTTTATGGTATTCTTTGTTGTCTATAAATATATGTGTTTGGTCGTATTTTTTAAACAACATATTATTTGAAATTCTTCTTATTCTTCACAAACAAATTCTAGTGTATTTTTTTGCCGTTGAGTGGTTCGTTGACGTTGTGATATTAGGTAGCAATAGTAATATATTTGGAAAAACATGAGAAACCAAGACTAATTATCCAGCAACTCTGAAAGTCTTCTTATTGAAACTTAACTAAAGAAAAATCGAAGATTGAGACGGAATGTGCAGAAATTGATCGGATTAGTAAGCTACCTTATGCTCTTATTGTCCATAACAGACGCATTCAAGGAAACTATCCTCACTGAAGTATGACAATACTTCTAGACTTGTATCAACAACATTTTTTATGACAACGAGGAGTATGGTTGTTCAGATAGCTTGATTGTGCACGAATTCATTTCCTTAAAGGATAACGTACTGCTTCTCCTTAGCTTCTCTACCATTAAAAAGTTCAGTTTAAACTTTGTGTTCGGATATGATTATAATGAGTCTTAAATTTCCATAATTGACAACTGGCTTGAATTTGCTATGAATAAGAAAGTGGAAGATTTACGCCTGAATATATTCTATCGAATTGTTTAACCGACTAGGCATGACCAACCCTATAGCTTGACAGAAGTTCTTTGTAGTAGTTCATCGATTATAAAACTCAACTGCAATAAATTGCAGAATATTAGAATATTGCATACTACATTGGTCATCTCTGAAGAGTTTAACGCTAGAAAGTTTTTTATCCGATATGAACACATTAAACAAATAATGTCAAACTATCCTCAGTTGGATTCTTTGAATCTATATGGATTTTCTGGCTTTAATCATTTGCACGTGATGTCCCCAAAATGTTAATATTGAGTCTAGACTTTGGAGAAGTCATGTGCAAACGATTGAAACCACAAAATCCTTATAGATTCAAAGATTCCAATTGAGTACAATTTGACATTTTTTGTTTAATGTGTTCATCCCGGATAAACAAACTTTCTAGTTTAAAACTCTTTAGAGATGTCCAATTTAGTACACAATCTTCTAATATTATTCAATTATTGTAGTTGAATTTTATAATCGATAAACTACTACAGAGAACTTCTAGAAAGCTATAGGGTCGGTTATGCCCAGTCGGATAAACAGTTCTATAACGTATATTTCGGCGTAAATCCTCCACTTTCTTATTCACAGCAAATTAAAGAAACTTGTCAATTACGGTAACATAAGACACATCATCATCATATTTTTACACAAAGTTTATACTGAACTTTTTAATGGCAGAGCAGCTAAAGAGAGGTAGTACATTATCCGTTAAGGAAATGAATTTGTGTACTGTTGAGATATTTGAACGATCATACTCCTCATAGTCATAAACAATGTTGTTGATAGAAGGCCATAAGTATTGTCATTCTTCAGAGAGAATAGTTGTTTTGAATGCGTTTGTTACCACCCATCCGTTTAAGGAATTCTATTTCGGTGGGACTAGCAAAGAATGTGGTGCGGTTGAAGGTACTGCTTCTCCCTTAGCAAGAAGTTTATGGTTCAGGCTTTGTGTATAGAAAAATCTTTGTTAGGATTGTTACCCCCAAATGGGTCCTAACGGAAGCAAACAATTATTTAGGCTCCAATATGGATATCAAGCACCCTAAATAATAAAAAAATAAAACGTGAAAGCTATTTTTTATGAAATTTTTCTAACTTTTATAATAGAATATGCATAGAGATAATACATAAATTATGATGAAATTTCCAATTACATAATTAAATAATGTGGGGACCCAATTACCACATTTTTCATATTATTTACTTTTTTTTTTACTAATTATCTAGTATTAAATTAGGTTAAAAGTGTAAAATAAATACTTGATAAATATTATTAATATTGATAAATTTTAAGCGATATAGGTTAAACGATTTAAAATTTAGTCTAAAATAAATTATACTATCATCTTCTTTTTTTTTTTTGCTCAAATCTGTTGTGAAGAGGTCCATAGTTAAATTATTTGTCATCATCAATCATTGATCTTTTTACTCAAAGTAGTTACAAAATATACACAAATATTACGGACATTCAAAATAATAAAGCTAGAACTAAAGAATATGAACTTAAAACTACATGTCACGGCTAAAATGAATCCCATAATTTCAAAAAAAACATTGTACGCTAATTAAATTAAAGTAGAACATTTTTTTTATTCGAAAATGTCCTTACTAGTGTCATTCTTTAAGTTCAGACTCTCTGTTATATAATACTACCTCCGTCCACCTTTAATTGTCATAGATTCTTTTTTTAGAGTCAAACGATAATAACTTTGGCTAACATTTTACGATGTATTTTTTCATCATATTCATATGCGAAAAATTGGAAATTATAGTACTTTTCTTAAAGTTTTTGAATATCTAAATATTTTGTTTAAAATATCAAATTAATGTAATCTAATCTAACCTTGAAAATTAGTCAAATTGACTTTTGAAAAGTGCAATATGACAATTAAAAGTGGACAGAGGGAGTAAGAGAAAGAAAGAGAATGCCCTATTCTCATGTAGCATAAAGAGACATGATTGCCACTCTATTTTTTTTAAGGTTCTCATTTTATGATGATGAATTGTTAAAAATAATATTATTAGATGATATTATTTTTTTAGGTTCAACTTTTTTTTTCATCCATTAGTGTGTAGAAGATATTATTTCTAATAAATTCATAAATTTAAGATTCTATTCGGATGAAGTGATTAACAACATAAATATGTAGTTTGTATTAATTAATTTGAATAAATATTTATTTTAAACATAATTAAATAAAGATAAGGTTTATAAAATTATGTTATGGACAACAAAATAAATTGTTTTGGATCATGATCAGAAGTTTTAAGTTTTTGTCCTGTGTGATTTTCTTGAATACAAATATACAATGGTTGATGTCTTAATACTTTTATGTGATAAAAATTCATCAGTGTTATAAAATATAAGCAATATACTACAAATAATATAGACAAAAGTTATGGAATGTAGAGTGTAGAGATCATCTTATTCAAATGTCTTCATGTCTTCCATGTGTGTCTTTACAACGGTGAAAGAACAACCCTATCTATAGGTTGAGAAATAACTCCAAAAGTCACCATATTAAGTGTCATAATAATTAGATACATTTTTCTCCAAAAAGGTTCATAGAACTTAGGGAATATGAATAAGTAGTTCATGTATTAACTCAGTGGACAATCCACTCATTAAATAAATATATAACACTCCCCCTTGGATGTTCGTATATAATGTGCCTCTTATAACCTTACTAGGAAAAACCTAGTGGGAAAAAGGCAAGTGAAGGAAAAAGAGTACAGACATCTCATAATACGCCTTGAATGTTGCCTCATTAAAAACCCTACCAAGTGTTACGATCCAGACCGTCGTGATTGACACTCACACTAACCCTTCGGTGGGAGAACCATTACTACAACCCAACTAACCAAAATAACGAAAATTAAGACATTTAAACATACCGAAGCAGGTTTAAATGGCTAAGAAAAATCGGGAGTTCCCATCAACTTCGAAACTCTAAAAAAACAAATTGTGGAAAAGAACGCCTAGAACCTGAAAGTAAATTTACCAAAACTTTACTAACGACAAGTCAAAGAACAAGGGGTACAACCCTAAAACTAAACAATCGAATATCTAAAGTACTAGTCTAAGTTTGAAGAAAATGGACTAAACAGAATGAGAACTCATGGCAACCTTGAAGATCTGGCTCACTATTGAATTCGGTCTAGATCACTGATCACCTAACTGAGGTCTATCTGTAGCCGCTTGAAGATGCCCTGTACTCAACAAAGAACGAGCAAGTGCAGTATCAGTACACAACCACCGTGTACCGGTAGGATCATACGGCTATTCCAATAAGAAAAACATATACCTGCATTTACAACACAATAAACACATAAAAATATAGAGCATATATATAAACCAGTTATCATTTTAGGAGCAATGTACAATTCCACATTCTCAATAACAATTAGATAAAACAGCACAATGGTCCTCTCATGAACCCACACCCAAATACTTAGTGTGTCGGAACGTGACACCAGATCCAATTAGTGTGTCGGAACGTCACACCCGATTCAATATATGTGTCGGAACGTGACACCCGATCCAATCAAGACAACATCAAGCACATTCACACTCATAATGTACATACTCATAATCATATAATCAAGTGTTGATTCATGGCATACAATTGTTCATTCATACTCATTTCATTATGTTTGAGCAATAGTGCCTCATTCACATACATGCATGCATTACTGTGAAGCAATTACCAACATATATTACACAAACATGAAATCAAACCATGACCTACCTCGAAATCAAGCTTGAATCCTCTTAAAACACATGATCCTTACCTTTACGGATTATTTCCGCTTGTTCTAGGTCTACAAACATTTAAAATAACAAAAGGATCAATAAATTTAGGTCAAATTATCCGGATTATATCAAACCCATTAACCCAGAACCAAACCTAATCCTCAGGTGCAACCAGGGCTTTTTCCACCATCAACTTTAGGCCAAAACCCTCTCCCAATGATAATTACTCAATAATCTAAATTTTATTGATCGAAAAATGGATTAGGGGAGTAAAATCCTTACCTTTTGTACAAAAGGTAGTGGAATACTGTCAAGAAATCATATTGGGTTGTCTCCTAGCTTTGAAGAACGAAGTTTGCAGAATAATAAAAAAATTGGGTTTTTTCCCTGTCTTATTTCGTGACTTGCCCGCTACGGCGGTGCCCATCCCGCCACAACGGCCCTGCCTTGGCGGGATAAATCCCGCCCTGGCCGCTTGCACTGAGACAGAGAGTTGGAATTTGAGTTCCAAACTCCCATTTCACAACACACCTTCCACCCTTGACGTTAAAAAACTCTCTGTTCAAGCTAAGATCATTTTCTGGAGTTCTACTCGCCTGAATACGATTTTGTAAAGCCGTATGGGTTCCTTGAATTCTTCGCTATCTAATCATCTAATCAAATTCATTATTAAATCTCTCATTCATTACCAGATTTCCCTAGACCTCACTGACTTAGATTTTGTCCAAATGTGAACTAGGCTACAATTTTCCAAGTCACTACTGAAAAATTTTCTGGACCGAATTATTTCCCTATTGGTTTTCTATAATGACAGGAACCAGTCGTTACAATAGATACCAATTTACCCATCACTTGCCCCCAAGTGATAAACTAGGAAAAACTGGCTAAAGTAAGAGTATAGTAGTACCTGAATCGTCAAACATTTGGGGATACTTGTCTCGCATATCCTTCTCGGTTTCCAAGTAGCTTCCTCAAATGAACAATGCTTCCATTGAACTTTCACGGACTTAATCTCTTTGGTCCACAACTTCCATATATCATGATCAAGAATTTCAATGGGTTCCTCATCATACTGAAGGTCCTTGTCGAACAACACTACCTTCTACTTTATGTTGTAATCTTCGTTGCCATTATACTTCTTCAACATGGACAGATAGAACACCAGATGAACTCCAAAAATGATAGGAGGTAAATCCAACCTATAAGCCATTGGTCCTACACAATCGAGAACCTCGAATGGACCAATGTAATAAGGACTAAGCTTGCCCTTCTTACCAAATCTCATCACCACCTTTATGGGTGATACCTTTAAAAGAACTTGTTACCAGCCTGAAATGCCATGTCCCTTACCTTACGGTCCGCATAATTTTTCTGTCGACTCTGGGTTGCTAGAAGCTTAAATTGGATACTTCTCACCTAAGCCTGAGAATCCTTCACCAAATCTACCCCCAAAGGTTTCACATCTCTAGCCTTAAACTACCCTATGGGTGATCTACATCCCCTCTCATAAAGTATCTCAGACGGTGCCATGTCAATGCTGGAGTGGTAGCTGGTATTATAAGAGAACTCACACAATGGTACGAACTTATCCCTATGCCCTCCAAAGTCAATGACATATGCTTTCAATAAGTCCTCTAACACTTGGATCGTTTCATGTGACTGCCCATCCGTTTGTGGATAGAAATCTCTGCTAAAAGAGAGTTGAGTGCCTAAGTGATCATGCAATTTCCTCCAAAACTTGTGAACTGCGTACGGTCTAAGATGATAGAAAGGGGCATCTCGTGCAGCGTCACTATCTCTTTCTCATAAACCTTAGCCAATTGCTGAGCATTACAGTCTATTTTGACTCGAATAAAATGGGTTGACTTAGTTAATCTATCAACAACTACCCAAATAGAATCAAACTTCCCCAAAGTCTCGCGGAGACCAAACATAAAATCCGTATCTATCCTTTCTCACTTCCATTCCATAATTGGCCTTCTCTAAAGAAAACCTACAAGCCTTTGTTGCTTATATTTTACTTGCTAGCAGTTTTGGCACTTAGCCACAAACTCTGCTTTGTCTTTCTTCATGCCAGGCCACCAATAAAGCCGCTTCAAATCTCAGTATACCTTGGTCACACCTAGATAAATGGAATACCGCGAACCATGGGATTCTGTCAACATTTTCTTAACAAAGTCATCCACTCGAGAAACACAAATTCTCCCCTTAAACCAAAGAACATCATTTGCATCAAGAACCATATCTTGTGCCTTACTAGACACTGTCTTCTTTATAGGGTCATTCAAATTGTCATCCTCAAATTGTTTGGCCCTAATGTCCTTAATAAACGTAGGTCAAACCTCAATGCTTGCTAACACCCCACCATTATCTGAGATGCCCAACTGCATGAACTTAGACTCGAAAGTCTGGATCTCCTTGGCTAAAGTTTGTTTGGGTACACCCAAGCAAGCTAGACTACCCATACTCACACCCTTCTAGCTTAATGCGCCTGCCACCACGTTATCCTTACCTCAGATGAACTGGATGGTGACATCATAATCCTTAAGTAACTCTATCCACCTTTGTTGTCTCAGATTTAGGTCCTTTTGAGTGAATAACTTTTGTCTCCTAAGGACACCTAAAAAAATACGAAGATGGTATGCGTGCTCTTCCTTGATTTCCGAATAGACCAAAATGTAATCGATAAAAACAATAACAAATGAATCCATAAATGGCTTGAACACACCATTCATCAAACTCATAGAAGCTTCAGGTGCATTTGTTAACGCAAACGATTTCACTAGAAACTTATAGTTCCCATAGCGGGTCCTAAATGTCGTTTTTTTGTATATCCTTAGACCTAATCTTTAATTGATGGTAACCAGACCTAGATCAATCTTAGAGAAAATTGATGCACCCTGGAACTGGTCAAAAGATCATATATCCGACGTACTGGATACTTATTCGCAATGGTGTCCCTATTCAACTGTCGATACTCTATGTACATCCTCATACTACCATCTTTTTTCTTAATAAGCAAGACGGGAGCACCCTACGGGAGGCACTAGGATGGATGAAACCTTTATCAAGAAGTTCCTGAATTTGAGATTTAAGCTCTCTCAACTCCGTCGAAGCCAGACGATGAAGAGGAATGGAGATGGGCAAGTACCTAGTTCAAATCAATGAAGAAATCTATATCTCTATCCGGAGGAATACCAGGCAAATCAGTAGGAAACACTTCTTTAAATCCAGACACTACAGGAATAGACTCAATAGAGGGAGACTCGACCTCAACATCTCGAATATGAGCCAAATATGCCAAACACCCTTGCCCCACTAGTTTCCTAGACTGAATAGAAGATATGACCATAGCTGGCTTAAGCTTGTACACCCATTCCCACTCTAAATTTTCCCTACCCGGGATCTCTAGAGTCATAAACTTAGAATTACAATTAAGCACATCATAATAGGGGAACAACCAAGTCATGCCTAATATTATATCAAAGTCAGTCATATTCAAAATAATCAAATTAGCCCAAGTCTGAAAACCTATAAATAAGAGAAGGCAAGCACTATACACATGGGTGACTATGAGAGACTCTTCAACTGGGGTAGAAACATGGATTGGGGCATCAAGTATTTCACAAACCATATAAAATTCCAAGGAAAACTGAACGGACACATATGAATAAGTAGAACCCGGATTAAACAAGACAGAAGCCATCCGGTCCTATACAAGAATAGTACATCTGATCAATGCATCAGATGCCTAGCCTCGGTCTTGCCCATAAAGGCATAACACTGAGCCTTGTAATATTGAAGGACAACCTCCTTGCCTGGCTGCACTGCTTCTCTACCTGGATTACCATTTCCCTGGCCTCCATGTCCTCGTTTATTTCCTCCTTGCCCACCTTGTGGATGCCCTCTACCATTATTACCATTTTCCATGGGTACCACTACTCTAGTCTACTGGTGTGTGGGTCAAACATGCGCGAGTGGGGACAATCTCTCCTCATATGCCCAGGTTCTCCACAATTATAACAAGTGCCATCGAAAGATGGCCTACTGCCAGCCTAAGGTGCGGCTACCTGATTATCCTGAATAAAATTATAATGTGGATTTCCTGAGTAACTACATATAGAAGCGGGCATGGCGGACTGAATTGGACGAGCTGCAAGTGTTGGCTTACCTGAACTTCTCGAGTAGGAACCATGGAAGTTACGTGTAGTCTTGGACTTCTTAGCTAAAACCTTGGCCTTGTCCATCGCGTCTAACTCCTTCAACTTTCTTCAGAAAATCTGTCACCTCATGAAATCGTTTCCCTGCCGAGGTGATATGAACAGATAATACCTGTAACTCGGATGAAGTGGTTACCAACAGATATATGCAGTTTGTATTAATTAATTTGAATAAATATTTCTTTTAAAGATGATTAAATAAAGATAAGAAAAGTTTCTAAAATTATGTGATGGACAACAAAAGAAATTGTTTTGGATCATAATCAGAAGTTTTAAGTTTGCGTCCTATGTGATTTTCTTGAATACAAATATACAATGATTGATGTCTTAATATTTTTATGTGATAAAAAATCATCAGTGTTATAAAAAAAAGAAATATACAACAAATAATATAGACAAAAGATATGGGGAGTAGAGTGTAGAGATCATCTTATTCAAATGTCTTCATATTTTTAATGTGTGTGTCTTTACATTGGTGAAAGAACAATCCTATCTATAGGTTGAGAAATAACTCCAAAAGTCACTATATTAAGTGTTATAATAAATAGATACATTTTAATCTAAAAAGGGTCTTATAACTCAAGGAATGTGAATAAGTAGTTCATGTATTAACTTAATGGACAATCCACTCATTGAATAAATTTATAATACTCCCCCTTAGATGTCCATACACAATGTGTCTCGTTATCACCTTACTAGGAAAAACCCAGTGGGAGAAAGGATAGTGAAGGCAAAAGAGTACACACATCTCATAATATGCCTTCAATGTTACCTCATTAAAAACCTTACCAGGTGTCACGACCCAGACCGTC
Source organism: Solanum gracilifrons (assembly GCA_029582605.1). NCBI lineage: Eukaryota > Viridiplantae > Streptophyta > Magnoliopsida > Solanales > Solanaceae > Solanum > Solanum gracilifrons. The sequence goes on along the minus strand of JAJOOH010000431.1, from coordinate 93,010 downwards.
GTGATTTACACCACACTAACCCTCCCATGGGAGAACCATTACTACAACCAAACTAACCATATTAAAGAAATTAAGATATTTAAAGATACGAAAATAGGTTTAAATGTCTAAGAAAAAGAGGGAGTTCCCATAAACTCCGAAAGTCTAACAAAATAATTGCGGAAAACAACGCCTAGAACCTGAAAGTCAATTTAGAAAAACTCTACTAACGACAAGTCTAAGAGGAAGGGGTACAACCCCAAAACTGAACAATCGAATATTTAAAGTACTAGTCTAAGTCCAATGGAAATTAACTAAACAAAATGAGAACTCATGGCAGCCTGGAAGAACTGGGTCACCCTTGAATTAGGTCTCGATCACTGATCACCTAACTAAGGTCTATCTGTAGCCACCTGCAGATGCCCTGTATTCAACAAAGAACGAGCAAGTGCAGTATCAGTACACAACCACAGTGTACTGGTAGGATCTCGCGGGTATTCCAATAAGCCAAACATATACTAGCAATCACAACACAATAAACACATACAAATACACAGCATATATATGAACCAGTTATCATTTTAGGAGCAATGCACAATTCCACATTCTCAATAACAATTAGATACAACAGCACAATGGTTCTCTCATTGAACCCACACCTAAACAGTTAGTGTATCGAAATGTGCAATCAGATCCAATTTGTGTGTCAGAACGTGACACCCGATCCAATGTATGTGTCAGAACGTGACACGCGATCCAATATATGTGTTAGAATATGACACATGATCCAATGTATGTGTCAGAACGTGACACCCGTTCCAATCAACACAACCACAATCACATTCACACTCATAATCTACATACTTATAATTATACAATCAAGTGTTGATTCATGGCATACAATTGGTCATTCATACTCATTTCATCAGGTTTAATCAATAGTGACTCATTCACATACATGCATGCATTACAGTGAAGCAATTACCAACATATTTTACACAAACATGAAATCAAACCATCACCTACCTCGAAATCAAGCTTGAATCCTATTAAAACATATGATCCTTCCCTTTCCGAATTCGTTTCGCTTGTTCTAGGTCTACAAACAATTAATATAGCATAAGGATCAATAAATTATGGTCTTATTATCCGAATTATATCAAACCCAATAACCCAAGACCAAACCCATGGTCCTAAGGTGCAGCTAAGGCTTTGTATGCAAGACCTAGAAAAAATGTCGAACTAAGACTCGAACCGTTATTCGTAGTGAGTGATATTTTACCAAGGAATTAAAATTTTCTTAAGTATTACGATCACTAGATGTAGCACCTTGAGTTCCAAAAAGAACTAAATTGGAAATAGCAAAATCTGAAATTTTGCAAGTTAAGCTAAGTATGAGTTTTGAGTCGACTTCAAACGATCATAACTCCTAGAAGAAGATGATTTAGGTGTTCTACCATATAACGTAGGGAATATATTTGAATTATATTTCCAACATCACCGATTTTTCTCAGCTTCGAGTTCATACGAGTGAGATATGCCATTTTGAAGTTAGGTTGTCCAGTTAAAGAAAGTTACCCAAAAATTGTAAGAGGTATTTAGGTCTTTTCCTTACCCAATCAGATTTAATTTGTTCTTAGTAATATTTTTGGGGTCTAATCTGATTAGGTTCAGTTCTATAATACAAAAATACACCTAGGGTTTTAGTGGATAGTTCAAGAAGACAAAAGAAGAGAAAAGAGGAGAAAAGAGGGAAGGATCAACGTTCTTGAGTGTTTTTACGGATTTTCACCATGGGTTTGATCCCTAAGAGGTATGTAAGCTTCCATAGTGTTGGGTTTGTTTACCCACACACCAATAATGTTAATTTCAGCGTTAAGTTCATTCTAGAAAGTTGAAGGTTAGATGTTCTTGAATTGTATTCTTGAAATAAACTTTCGTCTTGAGTAAATATGAGATTGATGAGTTTCTTGAGGAAATCGAGCCGATTTTAGAGTTGTGTCTGATTAGAATCTTGGGTACATGTATTGGGTATCTGAATCTAAAGAGAAATTGAGAAAAAGAATCGAATTTAGGCGAATTGAGGTTAGAAAATGAGGAAGAAAATAAGTCAGACAAGGAACAAGTACAAGGTCCGTGACGCGAACCTGTTCCTTCAGTGTGACAAGTTTCTCTCCACATCGCGAAGAGGTGGAGGACTCCACTGTTTCAAAAATTATTTCGACCAAACATTTTCATTCATCTTCGCATCGCGGACTTGTTCCCCAAACAGTGTTTTTCGATAGTTTCTCACGTTTAACTATGTAAAAACACTCCTAACCATCTCGAGATCTTTCCTATCACAAACCACAACCTTGAACTCATAAATCAAATTCATGGTAGAGTTGACAGTCATGTTTTGAGAGTTCTTTCAAAAACTTTTAGAAAGTCCCTTTGAGTCTTTTTGAGGAGTCTTCTACAATTTCTAATAACTTATTTTAAGACTCGAGAAAGTGAGTATGAGAATGAGGAGCATGTATTCATGAGTTTAATTTATTATCACGAGATCCTTCATATCATTAACCATAACTCTTGAATTCATAATTCACATTCAATAGTGAGTAAGCGTAGAGTTGAAGAAAGCCTTTGAGTTCAAATGTGAATCCTTTTAGATCAACTATTGATTTGAACTAAGTTTTGAGGAAGTAGGTAAGAGAATTAGAAGAGTTGTATACATGAGTTCCATGTAGTTATGTAGACGTTCCATGTAGTAAAGGATCATACTTTTTAGATGATTCCTTAAGTGCTTTTTAGCATAGACTAGTGGATCCACTTAGTTAAGGCGTACTATATGATGGAAAAATATTGGACAGTTCTGGCAGCGTGGACAAGACGTTGTATCATCACTTAGGCTCATAGTGGTGGTTGTCGGTTAGAGAAACTCCCATAGAGTTATATTGTATTTTTATATACACACTGAGAATTATTGTATTTTTCAATACATTGAGTTTCTATCTATAGTTTTACATCTTTCCATATATATTGCATCTTTTACTATTGCTTTATCCTTGGGTACCATTAGTTGAGTATCTTGAGTTGAGTACCTTCAAGTTGAGTATCTTGAGTTGATCTGTGCTTCATTGTGTCGAGTACCTTATTGTTGAGTTTCATTGAGTTGACAACCTTATTACTGAGTTGAGTATCTTATCCTTGAGTACTTCTAAGTTGAGTAAGTTTGAGTATTTTTGAGTATCCTTGAGTATTCCTTGAGTTGAGTAAGTTTGACAAGAGGTAAGTATGTTTTGCTTTTTATCGAGTTTCAAGCTTATGTTTATGTTTTAGAATTCCCCTTACATGCTCATATATTCCACGTACTGAGCCATTTGGATTGCATCATTTCATGATGCAGATAGAGATATTCAGGGTCATCAATAGGTGCTTCGTTGATACCACATGCAATTTGAGTTAGTTATGGTAAGCCTCCTTGCTTCCAGAGGATTTCATTTAGCTTTCAGTTATATCAGTTGTTAGGAAGTCGTAGCTCTTGCCCTAACTTCCATCTTTATCATTTAGAGGCTTCATAGATAGCTAGTAGGGTTTCAGAAGTCTATTAATTTATTTTTGTAAATGTTTTAAAGACTTAAGTTGCCCATTTCGGGGAGAGTTGAATATATTATATTATTCAAAGTTTTCTTTTGAGTTAAAGCTTATATTTAAGTTTTTCATGAATTTTATTCAGTTTTAAAGCTTTGTATGGTTGAGTTAGTCTTCTGGTTGTAGTCATCTAGGATGAGGGTTCTCTTGGGGACCAACAATGGTTCTCGAGTGCCGGTCACGGCCAGGGTGTATGCTCGGGTCGTGACATTGTAGAAGGTCATGATGATGAGACCAATCTCCACATTGTCCCTAAGAAAGTTATGATGGACATCGATGTGCTTTATTATTTTAAGCTCAACTGGATTCTTTCCCATGTTAATTGCATTGGTGTTATCACATGGATAGGTATTCAACATACAATGATTCACAAATCTTGAGGTTGTTGCTTGATTCGGAGAAGTTAAGCATAACAGGAGGCAACAACAATGCATTCTGCTTCAGCCGTAGACAAGGTGTTTGAGTTATCACTACACCATTTTAGGCCTATGGCCACCCCAGTAAAGTGTAGCCTAAACTAGCAAAAAGTGTGGCCTTTGATAAAAGGCTACACTTTTGGACTTTAAGCAACACTTTTCCAGGGGTGCCCGAAAGTAGCGTTACCTTAGAGTTTAGGCAACACTTTCCTTATCAGCTATGCTTAAAAGCGTAGCCTAAAAGGCAAAATGGCAATGCTTTTATGTACCTCAAATAGCAACATTTCGATCTCATACAACTACATTTTTAAGCGTGACCTTAGCTTCCTTATTGACACGATTTGTAAGGGTTGCCTTTTCAATCTCATGTATGACAACAATTTTAAAGTGTTGCCTTTTCTATCTAATGTATGACAACACTTTGAAGTGTAGTCCTTGCCCATGTGCATACTACAATTTACAGTCCTATGGCTACACTTTTAAGTGTGGCCATATCATTTTGGCTATAAAATATTTATATGCCACAATTTCTAATTAAAAACTACCAATATTATTTTTGCAATAAATAATCTCAAGCATTTGATTGGCTCATAAGTAATTCAAATATATAGATTTGCAATAAACTTCAAAAGATAGTACATACTTACACATACTTATACAACAATATTCTAAATATGTGTACATAATTGTTCGAAAAGTACTCTTACAATAGTTCAATATATTCTAGCAAAGAATATATTTCACAAAATCAAACATAATGTATTCAAACTTTTACAATAGCTCAAAAACTCTTTATCAGCCACTTCAATGAGATCAAATTGACTTGTAGCGACCCTTCAAATTTGATCACCTCCATTTCCCTACACATTTAGAATTTACGACAAATCAGATTGCAACAATTATAGAAGAGGCAAAGAGTTCCACATTCCACATTGCGCAGCAATTCTGGATTTTAAATTTTTACAGAAAGATGTGGTCCAAGTTGTGAAGCTGCACTATTTTTCCAACAATACGCTCTTAATCACACAGTTATCAAAAAACAGAGGAGCTGTTAATATTGTTATTGCATTTAATGGGTGGTGATTTCCTTGTATTTCAACTCTCCTTTGACAGGTATGGTCACACTCAACATTAGCATCTTATTTCCACTCTCTTATTTTCTATTCCCCTATCCTAGTTGTTAAAATCTTTAGTCATTCCTAGTTGAATTTACCAAAAGCATATCATGCACACATGTCGTATGCCTCCTTTGGTAATTTCTCTAAGATATGAACTTCAATTTGCTTGATGATGGCCTAATAGATCTTCATGTTATGAGAGAACAGATGTTACTAAGACCAAAGTTTAAGGGAATGCATATCCATTAACTTACCAAAAATCTAGAAGTTACAACTTACGAAAACCTTTATGGGTTTTTTATTATTTCCTTCTGGAAAATAATGCTTTTGAAGGGACACAAAATGAGTCAGCTGCTTGTTGAGTTGATTTGTAAAAGACATCAAAAGTAGATGTTTAGCTATATGAATCCTAGATGTTAAAGATAAGCATGAAACCTTAGAAAACAACAACTATACATCAATTCAAAACTAGTTGCTTTAGCTATATGATCCTTAATATTCATATTCATTTCTAAACCTGATGGTTTTCCAGATTCCAGATTCCAGATTTCCAAATTTCAAGATTCCAAATTTCCAGATTTCTAGATTTCAGATTTCATATTCCAGATTTCCAGATTTCCAAATTTCCAGATTACAGATTCTAGATTCCAGATTTCTAGTGTGCAACTTTAACAGAAAAAGTGTGTAACTTTAACAAAAAACTGTCTATCAAACTGCACCTCTGGATCTTGTCCCGACCATTCTTGTGACTCAAATTCACTACCAGCCCATGGTTTCTAATCAACCAATCTAGAAACCCAACGCAAATGTAGAATTCACATGCTCATCTACTTGGGATAAAATTAGAGAGAAAGGAAACAGGATCACAATTTTGGTCAACAACATTTCAAGTGTTTCTGCTGCTATAAACCAGTAAAATACACCATTGATCACAATTTTTTGGCAGGGCACTTTGCTAGAAATATCTAAATTATTTATGTTGATTCTCTAGTGATTGACAATGATTATAAACCTCTTAGAAATATGATTATGAGAAGGTGGACTACTATCCAATCGTTCGCTACTCGACTAACACAAAATCAGGCTAACAATGATATCATTACCAAGCAAGGACTGTCGGCCGGAGCCACAACTACACATACAAATTAGCAACCAAATCAGGTGGTAAGACACTTAATTCTACTACTTCTACTCATAATAACTATAATGATCTTGTTGTGCAAGATCAAACAAACAACCAACAAGAACAACTAGACAAAGTTGAGGAAAATACAGTTGAGAGGTTCCAGAAGAGAGAAAGAGAGAGAAAAGCCTTAAGGAACCAGCAAAATACCTTTTGATGAACTGAATCATGAGTTGACCCTGAAGAATGTGGAATATTTTGGCCTCTTACAGCTTGTGTGCTACTTGCATCAACAGGTGAAAAAAGGTTAGATCCAACAACCCCTGGTATATCTTGAACATTCAATGCAGGGTTGTTTTGCCGCAATTGACTAAAAAAATGTCACATTTCTACTCTCATTCATTCATTTCTTCCTTCAGAGAACTGATTTCATTAGCATGCTTTTGTTTTAGCTTGTTAGTTTCATCATCTTCTTTCGGAGAACTTGTTGTCACTGATTTGCCATAGCACCTAAGTCGGCCAGGCTGCTCCTTTCCAAACACTTCCCTAAAGGCATAATCAGTTGTTTCCCCAGAATTTTGACGATTCTGAAGTCCAGTATGTTGAATAAGATTAACATTCGTAGTTAACTGTAAGAACTATTTACTTTACGGCTGAAAGCAATTTATGATTTATTTGTTAACTTTAATTTACCTTCCTTCTAGAAAAGAATTCAAAATAAAATATATTTAACATGTCCTCGTACTTGCACAAGAAGAAGAAGAAGAAGAAGAAGAAGAAGAAGAAGAAAAAGAAGTAGAAGAAGAATAAGAAGAAGACGACATACTTAATATAATTCAATGGAGTCACTATCCACAATATATAATTTTTAAATTTGAATTAAATTTACCAATAATCCTGTTTAAAAAACATACTATAGAAACTTGGGTATCGTCCTGAATTTCCTTTCCCGTCTTTGTACGAGTTGCAATAAACATTTCAGGTTCCTCGTTGTTTTCGTTGTTGCACGCTACAAATTATATCAAAAGAAATTTAAAATATTCAACATCTTCTAATAAAGTATGAAAAATGAAATTCATGTCTGCTAAGTATTACCAATGACACGCGTACTCTTGCAAAATTAATTGGTCCCATTCGATGCCTCCACTGTTGTTGTTTCCTGTTTTTAGAATTCTGCTTAGATATAGCCTGTAATTAAATTAAATAAAAATAGATATTTGAATCGATAAATAAAAAAGAATAGAATAGATATGATGCAAAATATGTCAAAGAATAGAAATGAACTATTTTAGCTTTACTTAAACAGTTGGGTGTTTCCAATACTCGATCAACTGGCAGAATTGAGCTTCTGGAATGTCATCAGGACGTTTCGCTAGCATATCCTCAATAGCACTATTTTTATCAAAACATCTCTCTTTAATTTTTTGTTTGTGTCGCCTCCAAGCATCACGAAGACCAGTCATCACCCACTTCTTTCCTTCTACTGGAATTAGGAATTTGGACTATACAGAATAAAATATATTTATCTTCATTAGTAAAAAAAAAACAACAAAAAATGCAATCTCAAATTGATTGTTCTTACATTGATATATTCCCACATGCGCTTTTTAATATCTTTTGGCACCGCATGCCAACTAGTGTACATCAAGTTGATGAATCTAGGATTTCTTGCAATTGTTTCAATAAAATTGGTTAATTCCGACACTATCTTATCGGTTGGTCCCACTGCTTGTGCTTTCTCAAATGTCACCTCCTCCTTTTCTTCCAAATTTCTTGCATGAATATTCTTACATGTTGTTTTTCCTCGAACTTGTTTCTTCTTCGATATCCCTAGATTGATGTAACAACCAGGAAATAAGAAATTTCTTTTATAATGAGTAATAAATCTTACAAGATTTAAGACATACCTTTTGTACTACAATCAATGTCAACTTCCTCGTCTATAGCACACTCATCCTCGCCGATTTCTTCTTGATCCTCAAGAGCATCCAATCCTTTATTATGTTCATAAATAGAATGAGCAGGCATATACTCGACATCAACTACTGTGTGGTTAATCTATTTTCTTTCATCACCTATGACTATCCCTTGTTGCTTCTGAAACTGATCAAGACTAGTAGCTGGTATGAGTGACTTCTTCTTTACCCGTTTCTTGTTTGGTAGATCATGATCAATATCATGTTCTATATGTATCTCTTGTTTTTTCAGAAACTAATCAACACTAGAGGCTGGTAGGACCAACTTATTCTTCACCTGTTTGAAGCTTTGTAGATCCTGAATCTCATGTTGTTCCTCACCATTACCTAGTGTTGTTCCAATCACATGTACAAAAAAAGTAACACCTTCCTTGGACGACGTTTGGAACCTAAAGTTGTGCATAAGAGGTTTAAATCCTTTCTCTTGAATGGACTCTCTAGTTTGAAATAACCTCGATTTATTTTGTCATTTCCCTACAATCATATGTGAAGTACTAAGTTCTTCCCTAGAAGATGATCAAATCACTGATTTGTGGCCAACCAATTTACTTTTTCCATGTTGTGGAATGAAATCCTCGGAATTCTTTCTTTTAAGTGCTATTGGTACATACTCTTTCTTAGCTTTATTATTGCGTTTGTTTGCAACATGTTCTCTCTTAATCTTAAATGTGTTGACCAATTCAACACTTGAGCGGTATTGCATATCAACATCTAGATTTTTCAATAGACTTTAAGCTTTGTTTGGATTTGAACCCTTTTTCTTTAGTATTGCTGATTGATTCATTCCTGTCGCTTTGGTTTAATCTCTTTGATTTATTTTCTTGTAGTAAGTAAACCAACAAAATAATAATCAAAAGAATTAATTGGCCAGAATTTTCTATGTGCAGGCAGTAATAGAAGAGCTCAACTGTTACCAGAATTTCCAGCATTGTATTATGGTAGATTGCAGCAGATGAGTTTAGTGCAAGCTATAACTTACTATATGTACTGTAAAATGATTATATAACATGTACACTAATAGGAGAATATTTAATGTTAAAATGCAGAGCATTCAGTCACAAAGATGCTAGTGAAGAGTTTTCTATTTCAAATACAAACATATTGGTCCCAAATGTTCCTGTTACCAAAGAAGATCATTACTATGGTTACAACAATGAGTAGAACTTTCTCATGGAAGAGAGCAATGGTTGTAAGCCCAAGACGACAGGGGATCTGAATGTGATTGATATACGTACATGGAACAAGGCAACAAGGGGTCTGAATGTGATTGATATACTTGCTGATTATTGAGGAAATTTTTCATGCCACGAGTTGGTTATTGTAGTACCTTACATAATAAGCTACAAATACTTATTGACTCAAAGGAGTATAATATCAAGAAGGGGTATCTGCCAGTGATGCCACAACACCCTAAATTCATATGGAGTAAATTGTTGTTGGTTCAAGGTTAGATCCCAAGGCAGCAATTCATATTATGGTTGACTTTACATAGAAAACTGTCAATAGTGGATAGAGTGCAGAAATGGAGAAACAATAGGTGGTGAGTCATTCATTTGATTATTTGCAAACAGAATCAACAAAAATGTTAGAATTTAAATATATATTTTTGACAAGTAGCTTGAACATAGAGCATTGATTGCAGCCCCATTTTTCTAGCCTAGATGCATATGCTTAATTTAACTTGCATCCAGAACTAGTTTTTCCTCAATACATACATGACAAACATTTTTCATCACACTGTAACCATTCCTAAGGGCTCATCTATGATGAAATTAGTAAGCAAGTAGTATTAGTGATATATTTGATAGTAATTCATACCTCATTCGTCTCCGAGTCAGTAGCAATGTAACCTTCAGATATAGATAAGCCAACAATGTTCTGAAATGCAAGAATACTTTTATCAGAAGCAAAGGACATTCAACCATAAATAATGTTCTATCTTATTCTATTGTTTTTATCCACACCAATCACTCAACAATAAGCCACTGCAATTTAGTAGCACCATACACACCTCCTCTCACTCTTAACACCAAAAAAGAGAGGTTAACAAGAAACAACAATAAACAATACAACGTCTTTTCCAGGTTAATACCAATAACAAGAGAGAACTAACTTGACAACACCAACTAGTTTGATAACTGTACCAGAAATACTATAGAGCTCACTGTTCTGCCTCTAATGTCCACTACCTGATAATAACAGGAAACAAATAAGTATATAAATAACAACAACAATTCATAATTACATGTCATAAATTAGTTTGATAACTGTACCGGTAATAGTGCAGAGATTACTAACAAATAAAACAATAGTAAGCTAGAAGTACAGGTTCCTCAAAATAATAATTAGATAAGAAGCCAGCATAAATTACTTAACCAAACAACAATTGGGTGCATGAAAAAAGCCAACATAATACTTAAAGATTGTAGCGATCTAATCTTCAATTCAACATATTAGATAGCTTAATGTGTTTGTACCAAAAGAACAATTAAATAACAAAATAGAAAGTGAGCACTATATGATCATCATAAAAATAATGAAACTCATGGTGCGTCATCTTCAAACTCTTCTTCAGACTCATCTTCAAGCTCATCTTCAGACTCATCTTCATACTCATTTTCAAACCCATTTGCATACTAATTTTCAGTCTCGTCTTCAAACTCATCTTCTAATTCCACTTCATACTCGACTTCAAGTTGTTGAGTAACAAATTCTTCCGTAGGCACATCAATAATTGTTTCTGGTACATCAGTCCTTGTTAAGAGAACTTCACCATTATCTTTTGGTATAGATGGTCCCATCAAATGTTCAGATGGCTCATTTTCATAACTTTGTGGGAGATTAGATTCAACTTGATCACTCATGTTAAACAAGTCTCTCGGAACAGTCTTCATAACATAATGTCTATCTTGATCATATGGATCTTGCACATAGAAGCATTGGTGTACTTGAGATCCAAGCACAAAATGCTCTTCCTGAGAGCATCTCTTGTTAAAATAGACATAAGTAAGGACATAAGTATCATTTTCAAGCTCATACTAATCTCACTTAAATAGAACAACCTTAAAATGGCCGTAATAGTATAACTCAACAATATCAACTATTCTACCATAATAAGTCAAATCTACAGCAATCAGATTTTTATCATTTGAGCTTGCAAAACTTGTTGTTGAGGCAACTAGTCTAACACCACTATTTTGTGTTTTACGCCTTGCATCACGCTGCCTAACATGAAATCTATATCCATTGATGAGATACCCAGAATATCTTTTGGCAACATAATTTGGTCCTCTAGACAATTGTTTTATCAAACCAAACACATCCTCTTGCAAAGCACGAGTTTCAAACCAGTGAGAGAAGTTTTGACAATGACTCTTGGCCTTGCTCCATTTAGATCTTCGTGGCTGATTATTAACCTCTTGCTCATGCTCTCTACACAACTTGTACTTATTTTGTTAAAGCAATAAATAAAATAATTTAAAAATTAATTATACAAAAATAATATTATATTCAAATTAAGGTACCTAATATATTCTTGAACCTCGTCACAATTTCCCAATAAGTATGCACGTGCCTGACTTAGTGACTTGTTATCTAAAATGAGTGAATCAATTTTCTTTGCTCCTAAACGAACATCTTTGTTAGGAAACAAACTCACAGTTTCTGCATCACTTGGGTCACATTCATAAATATTTTAGGCTCTTTTGTTAAATCTGGTATGCACACCCCGATGTAGATATTTGGAGAATAAATTCATACAATCTGTTCATACTCGTGTCTCTGCTATGCAACCTTATGGATAACGTCTATTCCAGATGTATGATTTGAATGTACACATTTCTCTTTCTGTGGAATACATCCATCGATTTTGAATTGGACCTCCTAATCTCACTTCATTAGCCAAATGAATAGGCAAATGAATCATTATATCAAAAAATGTAGGAGGAAAAATTCACTCCAACTGATTTATTGTTTCTATGATCTCCACTTCTAAGCAATCCAGTTGCTCCAATGTAATTACTTTTTGACACAACCGACGGAAGAAGGAACTAAGATGAATCGAAGGAATATCCACATGATCAGGAAGAATTATTTTAATTGGTATTGGAAGAAAGTAATGTAACATGAAATGAGCATCATGGGTTTTATAACAAGACAATTTTCTTTCATCCAATTGCACACACCTGGATTTATTGGAGGCACTACCATCAGGTAGCTTGGCTGTCTTTAAAACTCCACATAAAATTGATTTCTCTCCATTTGTCATTGAGAAGCACGCCTTTTCAAACTTTCTTCTCTTATTATCTTTTGTATCTTTTGGATGAAGGTTCTTTCTGATTCTCATATCTTTCAAATCATACCGGGCTTTTGCATGTTCCTTTGTTTTGCCAGAAATATCCAAAAGAGTTCCAAGTATGCTATCAACTATGTTCTTCTCTATGTGCATTACATCAAGGTTGTGGCGTAGCAAATTGTGCTTCCAATAAGGATGCATCATCCTTATGATCATTCCTGAACAACATGCAATCATTGGGACATGCATCAGTTTTTTCATAATCAAGACCAAGATTCTTAATCATAGACTTGGTTTTATTGTAAGACGGAGGAATGTTCAGCTCGGGCATCACTTCTTTTAATAACTCTAAAAGAGAAGTGAATGATTCATTGCTCCATCTATGTAGATACTTCAATAAATATAAACGAAGTGTCAATGATAATTTAGAGAATCCTGTACAACCAGGATATAATTCTTGGCTTGCCTCGTCAACTAAGTTATAGAATTTCTTGGCATCTTCATTTGGACCATCGTAAACTCCTTCAACCTGTGCAACATCTCTAAATTGATCATTTAACAACCCATCAATATCATCACGCGAGTAATCCATATCGTCAACATTCAACTTGATATCCCATTCCTCGTGATTTATCCATCTAGTATAACCATTAACAAATCCATAGCGTATTAGATGATCATACACTACATTCCTTCGAGTCCAGTGAATATTTCAACATATTGCACATGGACACTGAATTTCCTCTCCTATTGGATCTCCATAAGAGTAAGCAAAATCTAGGAATGATTAAACACCATCAATATACTCTTTGCTATACCTTGATAAATTCATCCAATCCTTGGATTGGATATTTGAATTGCTAGACGATCAAGATATTAATAATTAATCTTTCAATAACAATCATTAAATCATTAACTACTTCACAAACACATTTTAAAAGTCACGAATAAGTTATCAAAATCATGTGTTATGAGATGATAAAGTTTCTTACGTAGTCATGGCTCTTGTGCTATACCAAATCAAACCTTGAATCCTTCACAAATGTTTTTGAATGTTGAATATACTTCCAAGGAAAAATAAGTACAATTAATAGGATAGACACAATTAAGAAAGAAAGTAAATAAATGGAATTCAATGGATTAAAAGTTAAAGTTTTGTGAGTGAATTCAAATACTCATCACCAAATTCGGTTTGCACGGTTTACATAGGAAACTCAACAGTTATACACTTTAGTGAAATGAATGCTCAAAACTTCAATTTCCTTAATTTTGTAGCTCATGGTACTTTCCTTTATTTAATTTATTTCCAAGTGTTATCTAACCACATAAAATTAACAACCTTAGTCAAGTAGAAGTTTTAACAAAATAAAAAAATGTTGACAATCAAACCATCCTGAGAATAGTACGAATCATAGGGAATGCAACATATTCAAGGAAAACATAACATAGTCCTACGAATGGTCAAGCTTTAGCTGACTTTCACCGTCTCTCTAACTCTAACGAATTTAAATGACCTAATCAAGGTTAAGAAATTCTATCTAGAAGCAAGTTCAAGTTGTAATCAAGCTTTGCAAATTGTAGATTTGCGGATTTGCAGATTGCAGATTGCAGATTTATAGCAGGTTGTGCAGATTGTAGATTTGCAGATTTATAGCAGATTGCAGTTGCCATATCCAACTCTAAGTCCACTTCCGGCCAAAGAACAGGGGCAGCAGGAGAAACATGCAAAGATACTGTAATGCAGACATGTAAATCAGGATAGCAGTTGCACCAAACAAAACATGAAAAAAGAGGAAACTCAACTCCAACAACACCAAGGCACTCTACTACAGACATGTAAGTCTCATAACTATGCTTCTAGTCAAGTGGGTAACACTAATTCTGAAACTCAGGTTGTAAATGAGTAAGTCAGCCAAAATGTTTCACAAAGCAATATGAGAAATTCTCAAGTGAAGCTCCTGTGATAATCAACCCATTTATACTTATTTAGTGATTAATGCTACATACATATATCCATCATCCTAACCTTTTAACATAAATGTTTTAGAAAATATGAGTAGTAAAAATGTAAATAGAACTTAAGAGTAATCGAGTTCCATATGAGGTTGTTTCATAATCAACAAAGTCTAAACTTCCAGGAGACACTTCCTAACTTCTTTCTCCTTCAGCTTATGCTAACTGACATACACCCCATCTGTAAGAGTTACCCATTACCCTCTAGAATTAGTCGAGATACACACTAGCTAGCCCAGACTCCACAACTATCAAGAAAATGACCCTTTGACATTTCCTCTAATAAAAGTACTCATACACAGATCCCTAATACCAAAACTAGAGCACAATAGCATAATATAAATAAATTAAGACTCCCAAAAATCAACAAAAATCGTATCAACAACACAAGAATATCAAAACCCTAAGCTAAAATTTAGACTATCAAAGATACACAAGAATATCAAACCCTAAAGCTAAAATTTAGACTTTCACGGATAGAATTCCATACCTGATAAACCCTATTCCAACAACTCTAAAGCTTTAATACGTGAGGCGTGTTCATCTGTAAAGCATTTTGTTCATATGTGAAATCTGACAGAAAAGCTCTTTTACAAGGAATGTATGAGGAAAATCTTAAACAAGGAATCTGTGTATGAGTACGTACTTTAGCTTTTTAACAGTTCTTCAGCTCTTCAATCTTCAACAAGGAATTTGTGATCAAGTTTGCCGGAAATCTGTGAGGAAAATCGTATTGTTCTTCAGTTCTTCAGGAAAGCCTATTGTTCTTCATTAAGAGAAACGGGTGAAAACAACTTTGACGAATTGTTTTCTAATTTGGGAGAAAACAATGTTTTAATGTTTTATTATTTATTTTTTCACCCAATAAAAATTGGAGGGAGAACAAGTTTTAATGTTAAAAATGTTGGAGGGAATATAAAATTTTGGTGAAATATTAAGGCCACATTTGTAATGTGTTGTTTTTATAATTATAAAAATAGGACACTTTAAAAGTGTGGCCATATATGTAAAAAGTTGTTGCCAATTATATCATACTGTAAAAACACTTATAAAGTGTAGCTTATACCATTAAAGAGTACATTTTACAAGTGTTGCCAATATTATTGTACCTAAAAGTTAAAAACTTGGGCTACGCTTTAAAATCGTCTCCAAAAGTATTTTAGGCTACACTTTAAAAGCGTTGTCCAGAATTAGTGTGGCCGTAGGCCTAAAATGTTGTAGTGTATGTTTCCTAGTTCCTCATGATACTAAGCATGGCCCTAAGAAATTAGCCATTTTAGATGTGCTTTTTTCTATCTTCCAAGTAGACTATGTAGTCTGCATCTGCAAATCCAACCAGATCAAATGAATCATATGTAGGATACTAGAGGACCAGGTTCAGCGTTCCTTTGAGATATAAAAAAATCTTTTTGATATACTTCAAATGAGATTTCTTTGGACATGAAGGGAAGCATGCACAGAGTCCAACACTAAATACAATGTTAGGTTTTCTAGCCATTGGATACAATAGAGATCCGATCATTCCTCTAAACTTTGTGTCATATACCAGGGAACCAAGTTCATTTATATAAAGCTTCATTGTTGTTGCAATCGGAGTGTCGTTCCTCTTTGCATCATTCATGTTGAACTTCTTTAGTAGCTTCTTAATGTACTTCTTCTCATGAATTGAAGTGCCAGATGAGAATTGTTTGATTTGATGCCCCACGAAGAAGTTGAGCTCTCCCATTATGCTTATGCCAAATTCGTTGTTCATCAGTTGTGCAAATTTAGCCCCAAGTTTTGCATATGTCCCTTCAAAGATAATGGCATATATATATACCTGAACTATGCGCATATTGGAGCCCTAATTTCGAAGAAACAATGTATTGTCAATGTTGTCTCTTGAATACCTGTGTGCGAGCAAGAAGCTTTATAGGTGATCGTACCATGCTATTGGGATTATTTTAATCCACACAAGTCTTGTCCTATTTTTACACGTAGTTAGGATGGTCAGAACTTTCAAATCCGGGGGGTTGTTTGACAAATTAAAGAAACTTTAACCAATTAAAAATGAACCAGGTTCTTGTTGAATTTTAAGTGACAAAAATGCAATACAATAATATAGACATTTCTCATCAAACTTTCCTAACTTCAAAGAGTAATTTTATATTACAACTCTTTAATCTAAGGGACTAACTCTAGTACATCACCTCAATTGCTCACTCTAACTGTTCAAAACTATAATTGTATACTCTGCTCTCCAAGAAGCTAAAGTCACTTCTTCTTACAAAACCTCACAAATTCTCTTTCACTCTTAGTACAATTATCTCTAAACAATAATTCTAAGATGAACCAATCAAAACTAAACCTATAGAAAGAAAATCCTAACTCTAGTTCTTCTTTCTTCTAATGTATGTTCTTTAACGCTACATTGCTCTCCCTACAAAATTCTCTTGATTTATGAAATGCGAAGGCTGTTTTTCTCTTTATCAACGATGCTTATAAAAGGGTGGATTAAGCCCTAACTGAATCCTACAAGGGAAATATTTATTTTACTGAGAAAAGTTTTCCTTTCCTTATACGGAGTCCTCTTCACTATTTTCCCTTAATTAGGAGTGCTTGTCTTTGATTTGTTATTTCTTCTTTCCCACTCTTTTATCTTAGTTCTGGTAGAAGCTTGTGAACATGGTTCACTTTGTCATTATTAAAACATTACTCGGAATATTGTAATGTCATCATTAATTTATTTCTCCTCTGAGGATTCAATTTCTTGAGTATCTATAAACATATATGGATATTAGTTAGAGAACTCGATATCTTGATCATCGTTGTTTTTTAATGAAATATTGTAAAATGTCAATGATATAGTCATTAAGCTAAATCAGTAGAAATTATTTGCATAATGGAAATCAAGTTCTATTAGCTGTTACTCCTAGAAAATAAGAATGCAATGTGGAGACGTGAATAACATTTCATTTAACATAAAATTATCGTAACGATGATACATGTGAGTTTTTCACGTCTCTCCTCATCTTTATGGATTCAAATATATTTAAAAAATTATACAAAGGAAAATAATTATTTTAAACGGATTAAAAAGGAAATGGGTGTGACAAATTGAAATGAGGGACTATATCTTTTTTTAATATGTAGGAAATATATTATTACGTCAATGATGATTTTAGTAAGCCATTAGCAACCTATTTAAGATAAATAATCAACTACTACCTCCCTCTACTTTTAATTGTCATGATTTTCTTTTTTTGGAGTCAAATGATAAGTACTTTGACTAACATTTCACGATGTATTCTTTCATCATATTGGTATGCAAAAAAGTACAATTTATAGTACTTTTTGTATAGTTTTTGAATATCTAATTTTTCTTAAAAATATCAAATTAATGTAATCTAATTTAACTTTGAAAATTAGTCAAATTAACTTTCGAAAAGTGCAACAGGACAATTTCAAGTGGACGGAGGGAGTAATAACAATTAATGACATAATTATCTTGAATGTCTAGATCTCATTAATTAATTAATTTATATGTATTCTTTCTATCTGACCAAAAATAGAAAAAAAAATTAAATTGTCAACTCCATGGCCACTATATAAGTAGTGTGGCATTAGCCCTTACATGCAAATATACATACAACAACAACAACAACAACAAAAAATCAAGATTTTGAGAGGGCAACCAAAGTCTACATTGTGTATGTATCCTTTATCCTAATTTCATTTCCTATTTTTTGTGTTACAATTTTGATGAATGATTTTGTTTACGCAAGATTCAACTCGAAATCACACTTAAAAACATGAATCAACCTAAAGAAACTTCAATAACAATAACCCACAAGATTTCAAACGAATTAACATCAAGAACTCATTGGATTTGCTTTCAAAACAACAGAACTTCGCTGAATTGAATCATGATCGGCACGTAGGTGAACTAACCCAACACTACGTAATCTCATATACCTCGTAGGGATCACCCCTTGACAAATTTACAAGAGAATCTTGAAGAACTTGATGATTCTTGCTCCTTCTCCTCTTCTTTTCTCTTCTTCCAAAACCCTAACTAAGTTTTTCAAAGCGTAAACTGACCAAGTTCAGTTTAGACCCCAAATAAAATCCTAAAAACAAAATAAAATAAATTGGTAAGGAAAAGAACAAACTACCCTTCCTAAATCCGGATAAGACTTTCCTTATCTAAACAGTCCAACTTCGAATGGGCATACCTCACTCATACGTGCTTGGAATCGCGTAAAATGATCGGCGGCATTGGGAAGATAATTCAAAGATATTTCCTACGGTATCTGAATATACACCTAAACCATCTTGAGCTAGGAGTTATGGTCGTTTGAAGTAGACCCAAAACTCAAACTCAACACAAATTAACCAATTTTCTAGATTTTCTTTCTTTCCAAAAATTACTCTTTCCAATTCTAGCTCTTTCTTGATGCGGGGTGTTACAATATCTCCCCTTTGGAAACATTCGTCCTAGAATGAGATTGCTCTTAGTAGGCTAAGGGTGTAACATCTAACATTCAGCTCAAACACCCAACAATCAAATCTATCATATCAAGCATATAAATTAAGGTGTACTAAGGAAAGAATTCGTACCTTGGTGTTGAATTTCTCTAGGCTCAAAGAGATGTCTGTATCTCTTCTTCAAATCCTCCTCAGTTTCCCAAGTAGCTTCTTCAACAAATTGATTCGTATAAAGGACTTGGACTGATGCTACTTCCTTAGTTCTGAACTTGCGAACTTGGCGATCTAGAATCTGAACAGGAATCTCCTCATAAGATAAGATATCCTTTATACAAATATCTTCAGTTGGTATGATAAGTGAAGGACCTCCCATGCACTTTTTCAACATGAAAATATGAAATACCGAATTGACCGCTGCTAACTCTTGTGGTATCTCTAACTCATAATCTACATTTCCAATCCTCTTGGATATTCTGTAAGGACCAATATACCGGGGACTAAACTTCCCCTTCTTACCATATCTAATAACACCCTTCATGAGTAAAACTTTCAAACCTACCCAATCATCTACTTCAAACTCTAACTCCCTTCTACTAACATCAGTGTAGGATTTCTGACGACTCTGCACCATTTTCAACCTCTCTTGAATGACTTTCACTTTCTCAATAGCCTGATGAACAAAGTCAGGCCGTATCATTCCTACTTCAACAACTTCAAACCATCCAATAGGAGATCTGCACCTTATCCCATAAAGAACTTCATAAGGGGCCATTTGGATACTAGAGTGGTAACTATTGTTGTAAGTGAACTAAATGAGAGGTAGGTGATCATCCCAATTCCCTTTGAAATGAATCACAAGATCCCTCAACATATCTTCTAATATCTGAATACTGCGCTCTGCTTGACTATTTGTCTGAGGATGAAAAGCAATACTTAAGTTCACCTTTGAACCCAAGCCTTTCAGAAAAGATTTCCAGAACTTTGTAGTAAATTGGGCACCTCTATTTGAAATAATCGAAATTGGCACCCCATGAATTCTAACTATTTCTTGAATATACAACTTAGCATAATCCTCTGTTGTATGGGTAGTCTTTACCGGCAAAAAGTGGGTTGATTTGGTCATTCAATCCACAATCACCCAAATAGAATCATGCTGCCTGGGAAACATTGGCAAACCTCTGATGAAGTCCATATTGATCATTTCCCACTTCCATTCAAGAAGTTCTATATTCTTAGCCATACCACCGGGCCTTTGGTGCTCTACTTTAGCTTGCTGGCAATTTGGACACGAAGCAACAAACTCTGCAATGCCCTTCTTCATACTACTCCACCAATAAACCTCTCTCAAATCTCGATACACTTTGTGGAACCCGGATGAATGGAATATCTGGAGCTATGAGCTCCCTCCATGATCTTTTCTTGGAGTTCCTCAACCCTTGGTACACACAACCTACCGTGATACCTCAATACACCATCTCCCCTTTGTTCAAAACTAGTACTTTTTGCTTATTAACATTTGCCTTCAATTCAAGAAAAATAGGGTCTTGGTCTTGTTTCACTTTTGCTTCTGACACTAAGGATGATCAACCCCATTCATTACAACTACTCCTCCCTCTGTGTAATCCATCAGTCGGACTCCTAAACGTGCAAGTATGTGCACATCTTTTGCAAACTCTTTCTTATCTTCCTCAAAATGGGCGGTACTACCTATGGATAACCTTCTCAAGGCATCATCAACAGTATTAGCCTTACCTGGGTGGTAAAGAATACTCATGTTATAATCCTTGAGTAATTCTAACCACCTCCTTTGTTTGAGATTAAGCTCTTTCTGAGTAAACACATACTGAAGAATCTTGTGATCAGTGAACACATCCACATGCACACCATAAAGATAATGGTGTCATATTTTCAAAGCAAATACTACGATAGCCAAATCTAGGTAATGGGTTGGGTAGTTATTCTCATGAACTTTCAACTGTATGGAGGCATAAACTATAACCTTGCCATTCTGCATCAATACAGAACCCAAACAACCTCTAGACGCATCAGAATAAACAACAAGGCCTTCGTGCCTTCTGCTAAGGTCAAAACTGGGGTAGTAGCAACCTCCTTATCAATTCATGAAAGCTTTTCTCACAAGCCTCAGACCATTGAAATTTTACTATTTCTGAGTTACGTTGGTCAAAGGGGATGACATAGATGAAAAACCCTCTACGAACCTTCTATAATATCCATCCAACCCCAAGAAACTCCTAATATCAATTGGAGATGTGGGTCTAGGCCAATTTTGCACTACCTCTATCTTCTGGATATCAATTTTAATTTCCTTTCTAGACAAAATGTGGCCTAAAAATGCCACAGACTCAAGCCAAAATTCACACTTAGAGAACTTGGCATACCACTCTCTATCCTTTAGAGTTTGGAGAATTATTCTGAGATGACTAGCATGTTCTTCTTCATTCCTCAAATAGATTAGTATGTCATCAATGAATATGATAACAAACATATCTAAATAAGGTTTGAATACTCTATTCGTAAGGTCCATGAATGTTGCAGCACATTGGTCAAACCAACAAACATAACGAGGAACTCATAATGACCATTATAGGTCCTGAATGCTATTTTTAGAATATCACACTCCCTTACCCTTAATTGATGGTAGCCTGATCTGAGGTCTATCAAAGAGAAAAAAGTAGCACCCTGAAGCGGATTGAAAAGATCATCATGAAAGAGTTCTGGAAACTCTTTTACTACTGAAACTGACTAAATAAGAGGTATCTCAACAGTAGAGTCATTAAATCAGACTAAGTGATAGACACACCCCTTGGAAACTAACCTTCTTGCCTTAAGGTATGAAATAAAACGACCCTTAGGCACTGCTGAACTACTACTTCACTCTATAACTGGCTCATTAGGAATTTGGAACCTAACAACTCGAGTTCTACAATCAATGGAGGCATAACAGGCATGAAGCCAGTCCATACCAATAATGACATCGAAATATACCATGTCTAACTAAACTAAATCATCCATGTTCTTGTGATTGATTGAAAAGACACAATCGCGATGGACTCGCTCTGCTAGAATGGACTCCCCAACATGTGTAGAAACACATGTTTCTATGGAAGAACATCAAAATTATTTGAAACATAAGCAGTCACAAAATATAAACTTGCTCGTCGGTCTAGCAAAGTATAAACATCAAGAGTAAATACATTGATCATATCAGTGACAACATCTGGAGAATCCTCTTGATCTTGACGACTAGTGATCATATAAAGGCGGTTTGCTACTCCACCAGTACCGAAAGTAGCTCCCCTAGGTGCATCCTTGTCTTGCGGGGCAACTGATGAAGATTAGGCTCTATTGCCCTGATTTCTATTTCCTTGTCGGTTCTTGGGCACTCTTCCTCTTGACAACACTTGAAACAACCTGTGGAGCCATCGCACCACTTACCCGGATGGGTCGTACCACACTTAGCACATGCAGGAGCCCAGCTACCACCTTGTTCCACACTACCCTGAAACAGCACAGGTCTAGCTCTGAATTCTGCGAATTCTAACCATTATACTCACCTTTGTTTTTGGGTGCAAGTGCACTAGAAAGGACGAACGGTTCACATTACTTCTTTGCTACCTGAACTCATTTCCTGTCTTAGCTTTCTTATTTTTAAAATCCTCTTTATCCCTCAACTTCTGTTCTTCAACCTGCTGCACTTATACCATCAACCTTCATATATCTATGTCACTTATTAGCATTGCAGCCTTACCTTCATTACTCAGAAGACGAGGCAGCCCAACAACAAACAAACTCATCCTACTTCTTATATCCACAACCATCTCCAGATCATAATGGGAAAGTTGGGTGAACTTCAAGCTATACTCATGAACACTTAGTGACTCCTGCTTAAGGGTGAGAAACTCTCGTACCTTAGCTCTTTCAATTCTCGGGGGAAGAAAGCCTCCTCAAACATAGCCCAAGTAAAAAATGGTGCACCCTTAGCTCTACTCTTCTTCCACTTATCAAACCAAGTACTAGCAACATTCTTTAGTTGATATGCAGCTAGTTCAACTTGCTTAGCATCGGCAACGTGCATGACCTTAAATACCTTTTGTCGTTCCTCAATAAAGTTTTTCGGATCCTTAGTAGTGCTTGAACCAGTGAAACTTGGAGGATTCATTCTCAAAAACATTTGGATCATTGAAGTATCAACCTCTTCCTGTTGAGCTACTCTTTGTTTCCCAAATTGGTTGGTCACAGCCTGAATCACCTTTCAAATTGCTTCCCAAAATTCAGCATTGCTGACCTCTCCTTATGGTTGCACTTCAGGGGCATTTCGTACCTCTTTCTCTTCAGCATTATGTCTAGCAGGATGACCTGTGACAGCTCTTCGTGGAGGCATGATTACTGAAAGACACGCGCAAGCACAAGTTAAAAGGATCTTTTCAGAGAAAATACTGTAACGCACGAAATGAATATAAAGAAGTGAGATATTTCCTAAATGTTGCAGCCTCCTAATTTTAGATTTGGCACGCTTTACACCGATAACTAGGACTCTACAGACACGACTTCATAGACTCCCTAGGACTCTTAAACTTTGGGCTCTAATATAAGTTTTTCACGCCTCGAGCCTACACCTTGGGTGGGACTGGTACTTGAGAACCATTGCTGGCCCTAAGCGAATCCTTGGCCTGGTTTACTTACCTAGTAGAAGACTCAAAAGTATTAATACAAGGATTCAATGCATCTCTACTCAACTGTTTAATAAAATAACTAAGAACGTTTAAAGGTCAAATATTCAACTTGGCCAAAGTGACAACTCAAGTCTTAACATAAGAAATAAAAATGTAAAGACAACTGAACTACTAACTGTCTATGAAGCCTCTAAAACAAGGAGGGATGTAGGGACAAGAACTCCGATCCTCCTAACAACTGAAATACTTGAAAGCAAAGTAAAAGGAGTCCTCCAGAAATCAAGGAGGCTCACCAACTGCCTCTGAGTGCTCAACTGGATCAACGAGGTGCTAGATGCTGATCCTGGTTAACTCTCTCTGTATCATAAAATGATGCAAGCTGTCACGACCTAAGTCTACACCGTCGATGTGGCTGGCAATCTAGAACCATTGTTGGTCCCCAAACAAACCCTTATCCTGGCTTAGTGCAAGCGGAAGACTAACTCAAGCATACAAAGCATAAAAACTGAATAAAAATTCAAAAAACTTAAATAAAAAATCTTTAACTCAAAATGAAACTTTGAATAATATAATATATTCAACTCTACCCAAAATAGGCAACATAGGTCTTTAAAACATTTACCAAAATAAATGAACAGACTTCTGAAACTCTACTGTCTATCTATGAAGCCTCTAACTAACAAAGATGGAAGTCGGGATAAGACCCATGACATCCTGATGAAATTGAAAAGTAAATGAAATTGTTCGGAAGTAAGGAGGCTTACCATAGCTAACTTGAACTTCATGTGGTATCAGCGAAGCTCCTCTTGATGACCCTGAATCCCTGTATCTACTTCATGAAAGGATGCAGGTCAAATGGCTCATTACGTGGAAGGTACAAGCATGTAAGGGGAATTCTAAAGCATAACATAAGCTTGAACTTGAAAAAAAGGGAAACATACTTACCTATTCTCAAACTTACTCAACTCAAGCAATACTCAAGGATAGTCAAAATTACTTAAAGTTACTCAACTCAGAAGTACTCAAGGTTAAGATACACAACTCAGTAATAAGGTTCTCAACTCAGTGAAATTCAACATTAAGGTACTCGACACGATGAAGAATAGATTAACTAAAGATACTCAACTTGAAATACTCAACTCATCATACTCAAGGATAAATCCATAGTAAAATATGCAATATATCTGGAAAGTTGTACAACTGTAAATAAGAACTCAATGTATTGAAAAATACAACAATACTCAGTGTGTCTATAAAAATAAAATATAACTTTATGGGAGTTTCTCTAACCGACAACCACCGTTATGAGCCTAAGTGATGATACAACATCTTGCCCACGTTACCAAAACTGTTCTATACTTTGCCGTCAGATAGAATGCCTTAACTAAGTGGATACACTAGTCTATGCTAAAAAGCACTAAGATTCATCTAAACCTTTCTTCCCATGATGGCTACATAGTTTATGGAGATGTGAGTTATCTAAGCACAAACTCGTCCCCATATCATTGCTCAATACTACTCCCAAAATACTCAGCTCATATGTTTAAAAACTTAAATCTTTCTTTAATATGAGATAATTACTCAAAAATCTTTCTCTTAAAAGAGATGGTACTCAAACTGTTCAAAACTCTTTTGGAAATCTCAGTTTCCTCTCATGTTAAATGTGAAAACATTTACTCTTGGGAATACTTAGTTCCCATATATCATTTTAAATAAAATGAACTTTACTCTTACTCTTTATTCAAATCGAAGCTTAAGTCTTAAAACAAAGTTAAAACGTTTCTAAAAGAGTTCTTAAAATATGGTACATGTCAAATTACGGACATGTCAATAACCATAGGTAGAACTCAATACTTGGAACTCAAGAACTTCAATGATACTACTCATTTGAAGAATCCTCAACTCAGAGGGTTCATGCAGAATTGTGAGCATGAAATTCTCAACTCAAGGAATCGAAGATACTTCTCATCTCAAGATTGTTCGACGTATAGGGTTCATGCGAAATTATGGGAATGAACAATTCAACTCAAGGACTTCATGGGTAACATCTAGTAGTCCCATGATTAGAAATATACTCTCAAAGGGGGTTAGGAACTCAATACTCAAGACCTAGAACTTGAAGATACTACTCCTCTCAAAGGTACTCACCTGATGGAATTCATGCGGAAGTTACGGGCATGAACGACTTGACTCAAGGGTCAAAATATCAATAAGGAGCTCATGTATACGACCCTTCTCATTCTCATACTTACATCTTCAAAACATAACTCAAAATTGATAGTGTAAATCAAAGGGTTCACAATTGAACTCAAAGGCTTCCTTGAACTCTACTCTTAACTCTCTCTTGAATGTAAATTATGAATTCAAGAGTTATGATACATGATATGAAGGATCTCATGATAAAAAATTAGACTCATGAATAAATTCTCTTCACTCTCCTACTCACTTGTTCGAGTCTTGAAATAAGTTACTAGAAATTATAGAAGCTTCCGCAAATGAGTCAAATGGACTTTTCCCAAAATGTTTGAAAGAACTCTCAAGACTTTACTCTTAAATCTACCTTGAATTTAAATTATGAATTTAAGGTTACGATTTTTGAAAGGAAAGATCTCGGGATGTTTAGGAGTGTTTTTAGATAGTTAAATATGAGAAACGATCAAGATATCATTCTTCGGAAGCATGTCTACGACGAGGAGATGCATTTTAATATTTGGTTGCAAAATAACTTTTGAGGCAGAGGGTCTGTGACGCGAGGATATTTTTGGTTAAATGGGGAGGCAGGGCCGCAACGCCGACTGGGTTGCCAGATTCGCCCGTCTTTTTCCTTCTTCGTTTTCTAAGCCTAATTCACCTAAATTCAATTATTTTTCTCAATCCCTCGTTAGATCTAGATAGCCATCACATTAACACAAGAACCTACACATATTCAACTCTAAAATCGACATGTTTTCATCAAGAACTCACCAATCTCATCTAAACTCAAGAACTAAAGCCAATTTCAAGGACATAGTTCAAGAACATAAAAGTTTCAACTTTCTAGAATGAATTTCGCTGAAATAAACATGATTGGCATGTGGGTGAACAAACCCAACACTATGGAAGCTTACATACCTCTTAGGGATTAAACCCATGGCGAAAATCTTCAACAAAACGCAAGACTCTAGCCGAATGCTTTGATCCTCTCCTCTTTTATCCTAGCTTCTCTTCTTTTCTCTTCTTGAAATCTCAACTAAAACCCTAATCATATATTAAGATTATAAAACTGAATCCAAAAGGATTGACCTTTAAAACCTTACTAAAAATGAATTAAATCTGATTGGGTAAGGAAAACACAAAAATACCCCTTACTATTTTTGGGTAACTTTTCTTATTTGGACAGCCTGACTTCAATAGGTATATCTCGCTTATACGAACTCGAAACTTAGGAAACTCGGTGGCATTGGAAAGACAATTCAACGACCTTTCATTATCTAAATTGTAGCCCACCTAACTTATCCAGTACTAAGATTTATGGTCGTTTGAAATTGACCCAAAAATTAAGAAAACTTAGGAGTGACTTGAATGAACTCTCTTTAGTTCTTTTTGGAACACAAGGTGCTACTTTTAGTGACCTTTACACATAAGAAATTTTTAATTACTTAGTAAGATCTCACTCACTAAGAAGAACAGTTTGAGTCTCAGTTCGAAAAAATTTCTAGGGTGCTACAGTATCTCCCCCTTGGGATCATTCGTCCTCGAATGACGACTAGATTGGGTATGGAATGGGGTTACTCTTAACAAGGTCTGATTCTAATGGTACACTCTTACTATATTCAAGTTTAACCCAAATCCTTATGTTCGGGTTCTATACCTCTCTATAAGGAATGTCATCCCAAAACTATTACTCTTTACCAGCACATTCAAGTTTAGTACTCTAACAACTTCATGAACTCCTACCAACCAATTCCTTCGGATCCAACTAAGGGTTCTTATTTAACTATTTCTCATATTAAAACCAAATGCTCTTCTTCCTTCTTATTAATAACCTTAGATGGAATTATCACACCATCACTAACATGATATTAACATCAACCTCCTCTTTCTAACGTCACTCCATTTCAAAAAGGACCTCTAAAAAGATATCCCCGGAGTTCTTTGGAATTCATTACCATCTTAATCTCAAACACGACTTAATTTATCATCTTGTGATCTCCCCCTTAAGTTTAAAGCGGACACTTGAAAGTTATGGACCTATTCCATCACCTCTAAACTGGTCTACATCTTCTTTTACTCTAATGCTCGGGAGAAGGTTATTTCATGACTACAGAACTATCAATAGGCAGGTACTAAGACCTCTTTCTAAGGTGTTTTTCTTAACCTCTTTTGATTACTCACCCTCTTAGTACACCTATTAATGCTTCTTGATACTCTTGTGACTTAGGCACACTTCACTTCCCTTATCTAAAAGTTAGGGTCTCTCACTTGTATCACTCATATTCATTGCAGCTAACATCCCAATTCATCACCTACTCTATGTCAACTCTACCAGATCAAATCTCAAGACTAACATCATCACCCTCATGTAACCATTCTTTTGATCATGACATTCACCTGAATTTCAAGATTAGTGTTTATTACTAAACCCAAATATCAATATGATTTCTCACCTACCATACTACACCTCATTACTTTATCAGTTCTATAACCTCCTAAACATCATGACCCTCTCAAACAAATCATAAGCCTATCTTCGATCTAGCACTTCATAAATACTTTGCTCTCTTATTCAACACATAAATACAACCTTCTCTAATACGATGGCACATCGACATCAACTCTATTCTAGTTAACAAATATATACTCTATCTCATATTGAATAGAAACTCTTACTCTACCCATAAGGGAATACTCCTCATCAATGACTTACTAGGTGCATGACTATATCACTATCTCCCTTTCTAAGATTACTAAACCGCTACATACATTCCTCTAACTCTAGGCTCTTTCACTACTACAACTCATGATCTCGTAACTCAGGCTACCTCTTCAGGTGAAAATACTACCCAAGATCTGAACAAGCTTCCTCATAAGGATCTCAGCTTAAACAAGGCTTAGGGAAAAGAGTACAACTCACTTTTTGTTCGAACGCACGATTCATATAATTATGGGTGCATTCCTCTAAAACTGAACACTTAATCACTCTGGGCTCCTGTCAAGACCCTTTGGTGTCTAATGACTTCCTCAAAGCTCCTCCTAAGAACAACTCATCGACAAAGAACTGACTCTAATTTTCAACCACCTCTAGTATGATGGGTAGTCGAATGAATCTGAGAAATGCAAGAGTATGAATAAATTTATATGACTTAGTTCTATTGAACGATTAAGAGTATAAAAAAAGGGAAACTTTTCTTAAATACATGTAGTCCCTCGTTTATAGAAATGGGGCCCTCACAACGATAAACAAGACCCTATTGAAACGACTTCATAGACACCCTAGGACTCTTGAACTCTGTGTTGTGATATTGACTTTACACCCTGGACATGGCCGGCACTCGAGAACCATTGTTTGTCCCTAAGCAAACCTTCATCCTGGCTGACTACAAGTGGAAGACTAACTCACGTATACAAAGCTTAAAAACTGATTAAAAATTCATGAAACTTAAATAAAAAGCTTTAACTGAAAAGGAAGCTCTGAATAATATAATATATTCAAGTCGCCCCAAAATAGGCAACTTAAGACTTTGAAACATTTAACAAAATAATTGAACAGATTTCTAAAACTCTATTGTTTATCTATAATGCCTCTAACTGACAAAGATGGAAGTCGGGACAAGATCCACGACATCTGACAAAACTGAAAAGTAAATGAAATCCTCCGGAAGCAAGGAGGCTCACCAGAGCTAACTCGAACTCCATGTGGTATGAGACTCTCGACGAACGCTTTGATCCTCTTCTCTATTCTCCACTTTTCTCTTCTTTTCTCTTCTTGAACTCTCAACTAAAACCCTAAGCGTATATTAGGATTATAAAACTGAACCTAATAGGATTAGACCCTTAAAGCCTTACTAAAAATGAATTAAATCTGATTGGGTAAGGAAAAGACCAAAATACCCCTTACTATTTTCGGGTAACTTTCCTTATTTAGACAGCATGTCTTCAAAAGGGTATATCTCACTCATACGAACTCAAAACTTAGCAAACTCGATGGCGTTGGAAATATAAGTCAACGGAATTTCATTAGCTATGTTTTATACCACCTAACTCATCATGTACTATGAGTTATGATCATTTGAAGTTGGCCCAAAACTTAAATAAACTTAGGAATGACTTGAATGAACTCTCTATAGTTCTTTTGGAACTCAAGGTGATAGTTCTAGAGACCTTAACACTGATGAAATTCTTAATTACTTGGTAAAATCTCACTCACTAAGAAGAATTGTTCGAGTCTCACTTTGAAAAATTTTCTGGGGTGCTACACAGGCAAAATTGCATCAGTACATTCAATGTACGAGTATGCGAGGGGAAAACTAAACATAACATAAGCTTGAAAGGAATATGAAAGGAACAATTACCTTGACTTTACTCAACTCATGAATAACTCAAGTCAAATGCAAAGTAAAACAACAATAATAATGCAGTTTATACAAAGCATTTTAAAACAGTAGGTGAAAACTCAAAGTATTAAATAAATTCAATAGCAACTCAATTACATATAAAGTAATACAATATTGTGGGAGTTTCTCTAACCGACAGCCATCACTATGAGCCTAAGTGATGATACATCATCTTGACCACACTATACTTTGCCGCCATATAGAACGCCTTAACTAAGTGGATCCACTAGTCTATGCTGATAAGCACTAATGAATCATCTAAAAAGTATGATCCTTTGTACCCATGATGGCTACATGGTTTATGGAGACTTGAGTTATTATGAATTCACGTCCCCATATCAGTGCTCAATACAACTCCCAAAATATACTCAGTTCATATGTTTTTAAAACAAAACTCTTTCTTTGGTTTGAGATAATTATTCAAAACTTATATTAAAATCTCTCTTGGAAATTTGTCTTTCCTTTCTTGCTAATATTTGAAAAAGAATTTTAAATCTTGGGAATACTTAATTCCCGTATAATCTTTGAAGAAATGAACTTTACTCTTACTCTTTACTCAACTCAAAATTTATGTCTTAAAACAAAGTTAAAACGTTTGTAAAAGACTTTTGGAGAACTCTATTAACTTCTCTTCACTTAACTCTTAACCTCTTGACTCGAGTTTTAACTTTGCTGGAATTGAAGTATGGATTTAAGGCTCATGATCTCATATTTATGGATGATTTCATGATGTTTAGACATACCTTAGAGTGTTGGAATCAATTAGAAAACATAGGTATGTTGCTAAGGAACTAGTACAGAAAGATGGGGGAAGAATGGGAATAACTGGCGTCCTTGGCGGTCTCACCGACGTGGGGCGCCAGAGGGAAAACTTCAGATGCAAGGGTGGGGCACTTTGGATGATGCGGTGCCCTAAGACCCAAAATTCAAAGCTTCTGCTGAGGTGCTATGGCTGGGGCGGCATCCCATGCCCCTGCTCAGGTAAGTACCGACTTTTCTTGCTCGTTTTTCAACTCTAAACCCCCTATCAACTTGGTTCTTTTTCAAAACAGTTAGAATTGACTATACCCTAAATATATGCAAGAGTAAACTCGAAATCACACCTAAAAATATGAATTAACCTCAAGAAACTTCAACAACAAGAACCCACCAGAATTCAAACGAATTAACATTAAGAACTCATAGGATTTGCTTTCAAAACAATACAACATCACTGAATTGAATCATGATTGACGTGTGGGTGAACTTACCCAACACTATATGATCTCACATACCTTGTAGGGATCACCCCTTGACGAAATCCACTAGCGATTCTTGAAGAACTTGACGATTCTTGCTCCTTCTCCTCTTGCTTTCTCTTCTCTCAAAACCCTAACTTAGTTTTTCCAAAGCATAAACTGACCAAGTTCAGTTTAGACCCCAAATAAACTCCTAAAAATGAAATAAAATAATTTGTAAGGAAAAGACCAAACTACCCTTCCAAAATCCTGATCAGACTTTCCTTATTTAAACAACCAACTTCGAATGGGTATATCTCACTTATACGAGCTCGGAATCGCGTAAACTTGGCTGCGTTGGAAACATAATTCTATGATATTTCCTACGGTATCTGGAAACACACCTAACTCATACTGATCTAGGAGTTATGATCATTTCAAGTTCACCTAAAACTCAAACTCAACATAACTTAACCAATTTTCCAGATTTTTCATTCTTTCCAAAAATTACTCTTTCAAATTCAAGCTCTTTGTAGTTGCGGGGTGTTACAACACGAAGCAACAACAATGTATTCTACTTCGGCTGTAGAAAAGGTGATTGAGTTATGTTTCCTAGTTGCTCATGATACTAAGCATGGCACTAAGAAGTTAGCCATTTTAGATGTGCTTTCTCTATCTACCAAGTAAACGATGTAGTCTGCATCTGGAAATCCAACCCAACCAGATCAAATGAATCATCTGTAGGATACTAGAGAACCAGGTTCAGTGTTCCTTTGAGATATTGCAAATTTTTTTTTGATAAACTTTAAATGAGATTTATTTGGCACATATTCCAACTCTGAATACAATGTTAGGTTTCCTAGCAATTGGGTACAATAGAGATCCGATCATTCCTCTACACTTTATGTCATGTATTGGGAACCAAGTTCATTTTTATAAAGCTTCATTGTTACTGCAATCAGAGTGTCATTCCTCTTTGCTTCATTCATGTTGAACTTCTTTAGCAACTTGTTAATGTTCTTCTACTCATGAAATGAAGTGCCAGATGAGGATTATTTGATTTGAAACCCCAAGAAGAAGTTGAGCTCTCCCATCATGCTTATTTCAAATGCGTTGCTCATCAGTTGTTCAAAGTCAGCCCAAAGTTTTGCATATGTCCTTCCAAAGATAATGTCATCTACATATACCTGAACTATGAGCATATTGGAGCCCTGATTTCGAAGAAACAATGTATTGTCAACATTGTCTCTTGAATATCCGTGTGCGAGAAAGAAGCTTTGTAGGTGATCGTACCATGCTCCTAGGATTGTTTAATACATACAAGGCTTGTCCTATTTGTACACGTAGTCAGGATGGTCAAAACTTTCAAATCCGGAGAGTTGTTTGACAAATTAAGAAACTTTAACCAACTCAAAAGGAACTAGGTTCCTGTTAAATTTCCAGAGACAAAAATGCAATACAATAATATAGAGATTTCACACCAAACTATCTTAACTTCAAAAAGTAACTTTATAATATAACTCTTTAATCAAAGGGACTAACTCTAGTACATCACCTCAATAGCTCACTCTAACTCTTCAAAACTGTAATTGTATACTCTGCTCTCCAAGAAGCCAAACTCACTTCTTCTTACAAAACCTCACAAACTCTATTTCAGTCTTAGTAAAATTATCTCTAAACAATAATTCTAAGATGAACCAATCAAAACTAAGCGTACAGAAAGAAAAATCGAACTCTAGTTCTTCTTTCTGTTAATGCATGTTCTTTAGCGCCACACTGCTCTCCCTACAAAATTCTCTTGATTTATGAATCGCGAAAGCAGTTTTTTTCTTTTTCAATGATCCTTATAAAAGGGTGGATTAAACCCTAATTGAATCCTACAAGGAAAGTAATTCCTGAATTTTTTTTTCCGTTATGCGGAGTCCTTTTCACTATTTTGCCTTAATTAGGAGTGTTTGTCTTTGATGCGTTATTTATTATTTCCCACTCTTTTTTCTTTAGTTCTGGTACAAGCTTGTGAACCTGGTTCACTTTGTCATTATTAAAACATTACTCAGAATATTGTAATGTCATCATTAATTTATTTCTCCTCCAAGGACTCAATTTCTCGAGTATGGATGGGTCCACAAATTGGACTCATTTAGGGCTATATTTTAATAGAAATTGTGTCCTTAAATGCTTATTTTAGCTCAATATCTAATAAAAAACCTTAAGTTTCAGGTATTTGAAGTTTGAAGGAAATGATGGACACTACATCGCAAAAAGGAATGAAAAAGCTGAAAATAATGAAGAAATGAAGCCTTGAGGATTGCCAAGTCCACTTGGCCAGTCGCAAAAGGGTCTTACTTTGCCTTTTGTTCCAGTGTGCTGGGCCCTGAGGAAAGGATCAAGTCAGCGGAAAAAGGGAGCAGTCGGCGCATCATCGAGAAGTTCCGTGAAGCAGTACCATGTCCCCCAATGACCCAGAGCACGACGATGCTGAAGGCTGGTGCAAGACGGCAGTGAAGTACACCAAAAGGTGAATCTCTGAGTTGATCGGCGATTCTGATACGCTCAAATTACACCTCCTTAAAGAAGTGTAAACGATCGTTATCAAGTAAAGAACCCAACATGTAGGTTGGGGTCGATCCCATGAGGAAAATGGTTTAGACTTAACATTAACCTACACTTATATTTGTTTAGTCAAATTACTTTAAGAAACAAGTAATTAAAAATGGGGGATTTGTGAAATAAATTGTAAGAATTGAATAAGTAATCAGTAAACAAAAGTCAATTTTTGGTTGTTATCAAGATGATAGAATTAACTAGGGTATACATGTTCACCACAAGCTCATAACTCAGTAATCCTAGTAATAGCAATCCTTTCCTAGTGTATTACATCCGAAGTGATAAGTTAGGTATCTTTAAATCCTTGGTCCGGCATGAAGATAATTTCACCCCGCACCTTGTTGCGGCTACATGTGTATAATTTACTAACCCTTACCGTTACCTCATATTTAAATCATAATTGATGTTTGGCTTAGTTATTACTTCGTACCAATCGACCCTAGCCTATTAGATAGTATCAAACTAAATCTGTGTTGATAATTCTTTTCTCGTTAATTATCTCCTTGGTTCGGCAAGTAGTAACGAGGCAAGTTCTAACGTTGGCCACCGTTAAAAAGATTTCTAAACAATAGAATTATCAATGCATGCAACAAACAATTCAAGAATTGCTTATTTACTATTCATACTTTGTTAATCGCTCATTGATTCCACAACTCTAGTTGTGGAGTTTAGTTACTGATAATCATATGAACACAATTCATTGCTTTAGATGAAAGAATTATGAACCTACGTAGTTGAGAAAAATAAACCCAAAAGTTCAACTTGAATTGCAAACCAAATCTTCAAAACTAACTTTTGGAAATCAAGATTTGGTAGAGTTGCAAAAATGAATTCCAAAGTCACAAAGTAAAAAAATGTATATAAGTCTGACCCCAAAAACGAGGTTTACATGCCCTATTTATAGAAAACAAGTCCTGAATTAAAAAGGAAACAAATTAAGGAAAGTTTGTTCAGGCACGCATCGTCATTCCACGAGACTGACTCACAGATCGTCAATGGATCTATGGTCCATGAGTCCCTTCCGTCAGCCAGGACTTAGAAAATATTTCAACTTCAAAAAGTCAGCTTCTCTAAAGCAAACGACGGAGCTACAGTACAGACTGTAGATCGATCTACGGTCCGTCAATCCCATTCTGTAGCTCCACACTTAGAATCTTCCAAAAATCAGGTACTCGAACCCTCGCAGTATCAATCTACGGATCAACAGTACGGTCTGTAGATCA
Source organism: Solanum gracilifrons (assembly GCA_029582605.1). Taxonomy (NCBI): domain Eukaryota; kingdom Viridiplantae; phylum Streptophyta; class Magnoliopsida; order Solanales; family Solanaceae; genus Solanum; species Solanum gracilifrons. The sequence goes on along the minus strand of JAJOOH010000431.1, from coordinate 57,657 downwards.
ATTTTTGGACAGTCAATGGCCACCGTGGTTCCACCCTTCGTCAGATTTCCCTGATTTGCCTTCCCTGCCTTGCCTGCTGATCTACGACCATCACCTACAGAGCGTCAATGGACCTACGGTCCATAGGTCACCTCCGTAGATTCCCTTTTCTGCAGTTCTTTCAACTCTCTCTTTACTTCCGCACCTGAACATCTTTCCTGCAAAATATGACAAAAACACATAAAAACCAATACAAAAAGGCCCTAGACACACAAATTGTAAGTGAAATGTATTAGAAATACCGTAAACTCGTAATATATCAACACGCTCAACTTAAATTTGTTGATTGTCCTCAAGCGACGCAGTAAGACTCTAAACGACACTTGTATAGAACCAAGCATTTCAAGCACAAGCAATCACATGGCTCTCTACACACTCTCTTTTCAGGTACAAAATTTGTTCTCTTAGACTCGACAAGCTAATTCATGCTGATCAAACCATGACAACGATCAACCAACAAACACACAACATATACTGTTTCACTATCACCAAGGTACCAACTTTCCGACAACGTAACTAGTGCGCTTACTTCAAACGAAATCCCTTTTCTGTCACACAATGACTTATGAATTTGAGTACAAGGATTTATTCAACACTCACACTCAGAAATAACTTCAAGTACAATTAGTGCTCAGTACTATAGGCTTGCCCTTATTTTCTTTACTTAGACTCTCCAAACTAGACTCTAGGATCACTATAGGACTTTCTTGGCTTGTAACGTAGGCTCAGGGTTAGGTGTGGTACATTTGGGTACTTTTTAGTGACTTTCTACCCTCCTTGACATTACACTAGGCTTTCAACCTCTTTTTGCCCTATTTTTGCCATCCTCCCGTTGCACCTTCTTTCCCTTGATTTTCTCTTCAACCATGGATGTGACTTTAGACTTTGTAGCCCCTTTTTAATATATTTTTTTTTCAGCTTGCAACAAGTCACATCCTTTCCTCTCTTTTTCAACATCAAACTCTTTTCATACCCATTTTTCTTTCGGTTTTCTCTTTCATAGCCACCCTTAACTTTATGGATTTTCCATTGGTTGAGGTGCACAATACCCGATATCGGGTCACGGCCAAGATTGAAGTTAATTTTTACATTATCCACCCTCAACTTAGGTTTTTGGCCTAAGTTGAGGTGCACATGTCCAAGGAGGGACCGGGGCCAACATAGTCAATTATGGGAAGGTGAGTTCGGGGTTTTGAAATAAATCATTTAGTTTTAGGCTCAAAGCATTTGGATCAAATGGAGCATTTATTTCATTTGGATGGATCCTTCTTATAGGCAATTTGTGGACTTATCAGAACAAGGGCCTATAATGACTTCCTAACCTCTAGATTGAATTGTCTTAGCAGGACTAACCTTGCAAGTTCTAGTTTTTCACAAAAGCAATTTGAACAATCAACTATTCTCACATGCTCTTGGCACACAGTTTCATTATCAGATTACCACATTACCCAGTTCAAGTTTCAGCTTAACTCATGCCATCAAGTTGATTCATTATCATGTCATACTCAAAGACAACACATTCAACTTGTCTTAGCCTACCAATTCTAGCACACATCACAAAATTTGGAAAGGTATATTTTTCTTAAGCCATCATTCTTCATTCTTTTTCATTCTTCTATACATACAATCCTAACTCATGCCGGTTCAATAGAAACTAAACAGTCTCTTGGGGAAAAAGAACACACGCAAAAAAACCCCAAGAGGGGATTTATAAGTTGGGTTGCTCAAACTTCACCCTATCACTAACAATCCATTTACCCCACCCCCAACAAAAATAGATGTGATTTTCCCCATTTCATATCAGAACAGTAAAAGATATTAGATTGGGTGAAGCAAACCTGTGGCGCATAGCGCCGACGAATCATGAACGAGCGGGTGGGTTCGGTTTCCCGGAGCCCACAAGAACAATAGTTGGGTCACCCTCAGTAGTGCCCATATCATCCATCATAGCACCATCAATGGTGCTCTCAACGTCCCTCACAACAGGTGGGACCTCTACAACAGGGGCAGAACTCGATGCCCTTGCAACACTCTCAGGCACCCTCCGTTGGCGCAACTCTTCATCTAAAATTGAACCCTTCCTAGCCTCCTTCTCCTGCCTATGTTGTCTCTTTTGAGCTTTTTCCTCCTCAGTGCGACTAGAACGACGCCTCTTACCTTTTGCATGTGTATGCTCATGCCCCTCTTCGGCGGTCCCACTGAATAAAGCATCCAGCACCATATCATCAGCCAGTGCAGTAAGTGCAGCCTCAGGATCAACTGTAGGAGTGGAAAGAATGGCATCAACCTCAGTCCAGAGACTGGCTAACTCAGCCTTCAAAGAAGATAGATCTATGGCCGGGGATGATCGCTCAAGGAGTCGCAATTCAAAGGAATTAAGACGCTTATTAATAGCCTGGACCTTCCATTCTATCATGCCCCCTAGCTTTCACTCCATTTTGGCCTCGAAGTCGGCTATCGACTTTTGCATGAATGGCTAGATGTGATGCAGCAGTGTGGCCATTTGAGCCTCTAATTTTTGTACTCTGGCCAATGGGACAACAGTAGCTCCTAGCTGTGTTGTGGATCGGGACGAACTAGGAGCCATACTAGCGGCCTGGGAAGAGGAGGCCGGGACAGTATCAAAGTGATCTGGTATAATGGGGTCACCGCTCCGTGCCTGCCCCACCGTGTCTGTAAGATTTGCGCCCAAGGGAGGTACCTCAACGTGGGGCTCTCTGTGAGGTGCCGCCACATTTTCCTAATCTCAGATCAGGCCTATATCCAAAGTCCCGGTAGGGTTGATCAACCTATCATAATGCCTGATCAAACATGGAAAGGGGTAAGTAGTGGAGGTCTTGAATGCCCTCTCGTGAATCTCTGCCAGCATTATGCGGGAAAGTCAATCTCCACTCGTGCTACTAATGCTGCAATCATGACCGCTTTGTCCCAACTGAGTTGGTTGTCAACTTTAGTAGGCGACACTCTGTTACGCACCAACAACTAGAAGAACTTGGCCATAAAATTTAATGTGGCCTTTCCGATACCCAACTGTTGTGTGGCGACCCACTCCGCATGCTCACCATCTACAAGAATGTACTTAGCCAACCATAGTATAACAGCCTCTCGCTGCTCAGCATTCCTCTGGAAAGCACCCCTCTGCATGATGTCCCATCTATAATCAAACTCTGATATGTTTAGTGACCAAGAGTGACCTGTGGTCGGCCCATAGAGAAAGAGGCTGATAGTGGCCTGTGATATCTCTACCAAAGAACCTTGGACTATAGTGGAAGTGAGAGGGCTTTGACTACTTGGAGATCAACCGACGGAGAGTCGCAACATAGGAGGCGTATAACTCCCGCACAATATCCTTGCTATAAGTCCCTAGATCTCGAGCCATCCAGTCACACTTGTGAAGGTTAAAAAGTCGGTGGATGCCAGGGACAGTGTGCAAGCTCCCAGTGAGGACTCTGTGCTCTACTGTAATCAGTCGAGCCATCTTCTTTTTATCATTCTTCAACTTGCATCCCGATAAATTTGCCATTGGCCCTCTACACACCATCTATTTGACTCGCCGTCTACTGGAGTAGGATCATCATTCCGTGGTGCAGGTACTGACTCCGAGCTAGTGGCCTTATCAGACGAGGCTTCTTGATCATTTTCACCGGACCCTATGGCTGATTTAGCAATGGACCCTGCAACATGGGCACATTCGGACCCTGAAGCATGGCTAGACTCAAAGCCCGAAGCCTGGACAGACTCGGAGCCAAACGTAGACCCATTAGCTGAACTGGAAGCAACCCAGTTGGTGACCCGATTAGTGTGTGCTCCTCATTAGACTGGGAGACAATGACTACGTCGGGAATCACCTTCCGGGGGGTTCCTCTGGTGGTTTGGGGTGCAGTGGGAGAAGTCCTTGTATTAGGAGGAATCTATGCTGGATCTTTTTCTGTGTCCGTGTCCTCATCGATTAACCTGAAGCTAAGAGAAACAGATTTTGACTTGCCCTGTTTTGAGTAAGTGACTAGCTTCTTGGGTTCCATTGTACCTGTGGAAGCGATATTAGTGCCAAAACTAACTCTAAACAAACTAAAAAAAATTAGAACTATACACAAACAGTAACAAAATCCCAAAAAAAATTAAGACAGAAGCTGCAGTAGTCATCCACGGAGGGGACCTACGGTCAGTAGACTGATTTACGATCCATGGAACCATTTCGTGGATCAGAGGACCAAAAATATTGGTCGCAGATGGAAACCTCGGATGTACAGAACGGTCTGTAGATTGATCTACGGACCGTAGTCCACATCTGTGGTTTCACACTTCGTGAAATTTTCAAGTACATCAACCCATGAACCCAATCTATGGTCCATAGATTATCTACAGTCAGTAGATGGGGTATCGTGGATGCAATCTGTGCCAGGTTTCAGCCACTCTTTATTTTCAAGTCCAGATCTTAGACCATTTTCAACAATATCCTAGTCTAACCATGCATTTCAACATTGAATCATGCCAGTGTGTCATTCTCAGGATTCCGATTAATCATTTTAACTAGTATTTAAGACAAACTTTGGAACCCTAAGTCGAAACGTACATTTAGACTTATAATCACATACAACAAGGCAACACAATCACTATCTATGGTTCCAAGGGTATTGTAACTTCCAATTTTATCATGCAATTTCATCTAACAATTACCCAATGTCAAGACCCAACTCCCGACTTTCTATATTCAATCTATGAACCAAAATTCAAAGTGAGGGGAAAGTCTATTACCTTACAAGCAACGAAGAGTAGTATGATTGCGTGACGACACTAGGCTTTGCAAGACCAAAGAATCACCTCTTTGTTACTAACCCAACACCAGATCCTTTTGTGGAATATAAAATGAGTTGTATTCGGAATTGAAAGGAATTGGTGGAATTTTGAGGGAATGGAAGGAATGATTTTGTGGGGGAGTTATGGAGTGATTTATGGAGGTTATGGAATGGTTGAAATGATTGGAGAGTGAATGAGGGGAAGTGGAAATGATTTGAAATTAGGGGAGTTTTAAATAATGGGGTATGGGTCGGGTAAGACAGAATTAGGGTATGGACCTACGAAACCCCGTCTATGGTCCGTAGATTGGGACCGTATATCACTCTTACACATGGAAAAGTTTAAGGGCTTACCTGGGATTTACGGACAACATCCACGGTCCGTGGATAGAACGACGGACAGTCGATGCGGTCCGTAGACCTCTGCACCACACCATTTTCTGCGGTGACACTTTTACCTTCATTGTTAAGGAGACAACTGCTTCCACCCACTTCGATGCATAATCAACCGCAACAAGAATATACTTCATCCCATATGAACTCACAAATAGACCCATAAAATCAATACCCCATACATCAAACAGCTTTATCACCAATATAAGATTCATAGGGAGCTCTTGCCTCTTTGAAATCCCTCCTTCTCTTTGGAAACGATCACAAGACTTGACGAAATCATGAGCATCTTGGTGGATGGTAGGCCAGTAATACCCACACTGCAAAATCTTATGCGCAGTCCGAATACCACTATGATGCCCACCAACAGGCGATGAATGGCATGCTTCAAGAGCACTTAACATCTCAACCTCGGGCATACAACGACGAATAATCCCACCAGCACAACTACAATACAAGTAAGGCTCATCCCAAAATAATTTCTTCACATCATGCATAAACTTTCTCCTTTGGTGAAAAGACAAGTCCGGGGGCACCAAATCGCTTGCCAAATAATTAGAAAATTCTGTGAACCATGGAATGAAATAATGAGAAGCAGCCAATACCTGTTCATCTGGAAAAGCATAATTAATTTCAGCCCTATCTCCAAGCTTTAGCATAGCCTCTTCCTCTAATCTGGACAAGTAATCGGCAACTTGATTTTAAGTCCCCTTTCTATTTTTTACCACAAAATCAAACTCTTGCAGCAACAATACCCATCTAACATCTGGTCCATGAATGGCATAGGAAAGTGGTCCTTTTCTGTCCACGCTTTCAACTTCTGATAATCCATACAAACTCTCTATCTAGTGACATACATCATTGGAACAAGCTCATTTCTTTCATTTGGAACCACAGTAATACCACCTTTTTTAGGCACACACTGCACAGGACACACCCAACTACTATCTGCAATGGGATAAATAACTCCCGCATCCAGCCACTTGATGATCTCCTTTTTAACTACCTCTTGCAAAGGTGGATTTAGTCTTCTCTGGTGCTCGATACTGGGCTTATGATATGGCATGAGTTGGATTTTGTGTGAGTAAATGTCGGGAGGAATTCCCAATAATATCCGCAATAGTCCACCCAATAGCTTGCTTAAACCTCTTTAACAGAGTCCCCACACACTCTACTTATCTGGCATTCAAATCTACCACAATGATGACTGACAAAGTATTCTCTCTGCCCAAGTATACATACCTCAAATGCGGTGGTAGAGCCTTAAGCTCCACTTTCGGTGCCTCCACAATAGATGGTCTTACGGGTGGGGACTCGCAATTCTTCATGTCTAACTCATACTTCTTTAGTTTGGACCAATATTCACACCTATCAAGTGCAGCTACCAACTCATCATACTCTTCAATACCATCACTATCGAAATTCATCATAACTGCTGCTAGTGCCTCAACACCTAGTCGCTCTTCAATTTGCACTTCTGTCCCACTGTCCACTCTGTGAGTTATAGAAGATACTGTTTGGAGCTCACCACTCTACTTCATGGACCTACAAATATTGAAAGTTGCTTCTTCATTGTTCAGTCTGAACTTCATCTGTCCCTTTTCCATATCAACCAACGCACGCCCTGTGGCAAGAAATGGTCTCCCAAGGATGATGGGAACCTCAAAATCAACCTCACAATCAAGAATAAAAAAATTAGCCAGAAAAATGAAAAACTCCACTTTCACTAGCACTTCATAGAGTACACCAATGGACCTCTTCATAGTTCGATCGGCCATTAGTAACCGCATTGTAGTGGGTTTTGGGTCCCCTAGACCCAAGTTCTTGTAAATAGACAATGGAATGAGGTTGATAATAGCACCAAGATCACACAATGCCTTTGCGAAGTTTAACAATCCGATAGTACATGAATCGTGAAGGCACCAGGATCTTCTTTCTTTTGCATAAGAGACCTTGTAGCAATAGGGCTATAATGTTGTAATCTATCATCAAGTTCAAAACTAACATACCTCTTCTTTGTTACCATATCTTTCATAAACTTTGCATACCCAGGCATTTGCTCCAAAGCTTCTATCAACGGAACGTTGATGGAAAGCTGCTTCAACATAGTAATAAACCTGCGATATTTACCATCTTCAGTCTTCTTCACTAATCCTTGTGGAAAAGGTGGTGGAGGTTTAGGTATGAGGACCACTTTCTGAGATATCTCCGCTTCTTTCTCCGTCGCATTCTCAGACTTTTGTCTAATCTCTACCACATCATCTTCTTTTCTAATCTCAACTTCTACCAAAGACGACATAGGTGAATCAATGGTTTGCTTAACCCGTCGAGTAGTAACTGCCATACAATGATCGTCATTCTTTGGATTCTGGATAGTGTTGCTAGGAAGAGTACCAGGTTGACGTGGGTTCACTGTAGTAGATAACTGGGTCATCTGCTGTTCTAGGTGCTTTATTGACACTGCGTGGGCATCAACCTTTTTACCAATACCAAACAAGTCATTTCTCATCTCCTTCACATTCTTATCAGTTGCATCAAACTTTCTCATAATCTTCTACATAATATCTTCAATACGCACCATGTTGCCTCCAGTTTCCTTAGTACCAGATTCCCAATTTTGAGGGGGAACATAAGGTCCAACTCGATCGTTTTTTATTCCATAGTTGTTTCAGTTGTAGTTGTTGTCGCAATTGAAGTTCCTATCCCAGACATATTGGCCCTCTCGGTTTTAATTTCCATAGTTCCGACCTTGGCGCCAATTTTCCGTGTTGGATCCTTGGGCATTTGGTCGGAAACCCCTCGTTTGATCATTCACATCATAAGCATCCTCTTTATAGTAACACTCTTCCATTGTGGTGGAGTTCTAGTCACGTAGTTCACAACATTTACCTTTTTTGCACCTCCACTCACATGCTTCAATACCAACCCCAACTCAGTCCTCATCTGAGCCATCTCTTCACGAATATCATCCGCAGACTAGTTGTTTTTAGCATGAACGACAAATATGTTTCTCTCAGTATCCGACCTCCTAGTGTTCCATGCTTTATTGTTGCGACAGATCTTCTCCAACTTTTCTATGATCTGTGCGTATGTGCACACACCATATGAACCTCCAACGATAGTATCAAGAACTGCTTTATTGTTATCATCCTGACCTCGATAGAAATATTCCTTCAGTGACTCATCATCAATAAAGTGATCCGAAACACCTCTTATGAACGCAGTGAATCTGTCCCATATGCTACTCACAGACTCTCCAGGTAATGCTACAAAATTATTGACCCTATCTTTGTGATTGAGCTTCTTGGACACTGGATAATACCTTGCTAAGAACACATCCCTCAGTTGGTTCCGTGTATAGATTGAGTTATAAGAAAGCTCAGTGAACCATATAGCAACATCGCATGTCAGTGATAGAGGGAACACTCGCAATCCGATAACATCCATATCCATGTCTGGTCGACGTACACAGCTCTTGCAGACCACCCTTATCTTGGCTATGTGAGCATGTGGGTCCTCCGATGGCAACCCTGAGAACAAGCCCCTCGCTGTAAGCATCAGCATTAAGCTACTGGTTACCACAAATGTGTGCCTCGGAGGCAAAGGGGGTAAGACTAAAGGTCAATTAGAGTCAGCAATATTGGTGTTGCCCCTGTAGTTGTCATACAGTTGTAGGCCTGGTGGACTGTGCACCCTTATTGCATCTCCCTATTAATTTTTAGCTAGACTCCGGTTTTCCCCACCAGCTACTCTCGACTGTTGTAAATCAACTGCATCACCAAGATTTACTCCAAGAGGATTAACTGGAATTCCTTGATTGTTCATTCTTCTCAAAGTTCGGTTCAACTCTGGATCGTAACGAGTAAGTGGTTCACCTTGGCTACGTTTCCTTGGCATACACTAGAGTTAGAACCTGAGAGAGACAAAAAGAAAAAGATAAAGTAAAATTAGGAAATATTTGACTAAAGTTCAGTAAGGTAGTTAAAATTAATTTAAAAGCCAAATTTTCCCGGTAGTGGCGCCAAAATTTGATACGCTCAAATTACACCACCCTAAAGAAGAGTAAGCGATCATTATCAAGTAAAGAACCCAACTTGTAGGTTGGGGTCGATCCCACGAGAAAAATGGTTTAGGCTTAGCTTTAACCTACACTTATATTTGTTTAGTCAAATTACTTCAAGAAACAAGTAATTAAAACGGGGGGATTTGTGAAATAAATTGTAAGAATTCAATAAGTAATCAGTAAACAGAAGTCAATTTTTGGTTGTTATCAAGATGAGAGAATTAACTAGGTTATACGTGTTCACAACAAGCTCATAACTCAGTAATCCTAGTAATATCAATCCTTTCCTAGTGTATTACATGTGAAGTGATAAGTTAGGTATCTCTAAATCCTTGGTCCGGCATCTAGAAAACTTCAGCCCTCACCTTGTTCCGGCTACGTGTGTATAATTTACTTACTCTTACCTTTAACTAATATTAGACATCATAATCGATGTTTGGCTTAGTTATTACTTCGCACCAATCGACACTAGCCTATTAGATAATATCACACTAAATCTATGTTGATAATTTTTTTCTCGTTAATTACCTCCTTGGTCCGGCAAGTAGTAACGAGGCAAGTTCTAACGTTGGCCACCGTTAAAAAGACCTCTAAACAAAAGAATTATCAATGCACGCAAAACACTATTCAAGAATTGCTTATTTACTATTCATACTTTGTTAATCGCTCATGGATCCCACAACCCTAGTTGTGGAGTTTAGTTACCCATAATCATATGAACACCATTCATTGCTTTAGATGAAAGAATTATGAACTTACGTAGTTGAGAAAAAAAAACCCAGAAATTCAACTTGAATTGCAAAACAAATCTTCAAAACTAACTTTTGGAAATCAAGAATTGCTACGATTGCAAAAATGAATTCCAAAGTCACAAAGTAAAAAAAAGGATACAAGTCTGACCCAAAAAGCGAGGTTTACATGCCCTATTTATAGAAAATAAGTCCTAAATTAAAAAGGAAACAAATTAAGGAAAGTTTCTTCAGGCACGCGTCTTCATTCCACGAGACTGACTCACGGACCGTCAATGGATCTACGGTCCGTGAGTCCCTTCCGTCAGCCAGGACTTAGAAAATATTTCAACTTCAAAAAATCAGCTTCTCTAAAGCAAACGACAGAGCTGTAGTACGGACCGTAGATACATCTACGGTCCGTCAATCCCATTATGTAGCTCCACACTTAGAATCTTCCAAAAATCAGGTACTGGAACCCTCGCAGTATCAATCTACGGATCAACAGTACGGTCCATAGATCAATCTACGGACCGTAAATAGCAACCGTGGTGCCACCCCTGGTCAGATTTTCCTGATTTGCCTTCCCTGCCTTGCCTGTTGATCAACCGCCATCACCTACGGAGGGTCAATGGACCTACGGCCAGTACATCACCTCCGTAGATGCCCTTTTCTGCAGTTCTTCCAGCTCTCTCTTTACTTCCGCGCCTAAACATCTGTCTTGCAAAATATGACAAAAACACATAAAAACCAATACAAAAAGGTCCTAGACACACACAAATTGTAAGTGAAATATATCAGAAATACCGTAAACTCATGGTATATAAGATTCCGACAAACGACGCTGAATTATCCGCTGCACCACAAATCTGTGAAAACTATAAATACTAGTTACAGTTGTAATTTTAAGAGTCGAATAATTATTATAATTTTCATATAATTGTACTTTTTGATATTTTTTCTCTAACCTTGAGAAGATTTTGAAGACTTGAAGATCCAAAGGGTTTCATCTTCAAGATTTGGGTTTGGGTCTCTTGGATTCTTCAGTTTTGGCATGTATCAAGACTTAAATCTTCATACACAGTTAAATGCAAGCTCAATTTGGTATAAATTTCTATCTCTTATACATGTGTGGCTAAAACCCCCAATTCTTGGGGTGTAATTTAGCGAATAAGGGTTAAGATAATTGTTGAGTATTGCCTGCTTATAGTTTAATCATTGTTTAATTGTGATTTCATTTAATAGTTGTGGATCAAATTAATGAATTTGTAGTTGCAAATACAAGTTTATTTATGTGTTTTCGGCTTGCTCGAGAGAGAGGTCGTAAAACTAAGGCTACTAAATTGATGGCCAGTGCAAGTGGGTCGACATGAGGATCAACTCGAGAGAGTGTGCCCTAGTCCCATGTCCACACACTCAACTCGAGAGAGTGTGTGGGTTAAGGCGTTGGCTGGTCTTCATATGGCAAGTGGGTGTCCGAGAGGAACGAATTTGAAACAGGGTAAGTTGCTCGAGAGAGAGTTTATCCCTCTTAAAGTCTAGCCTAATCATAATTATTTTATGAATCTTCTATCGAAAGCATGTACTCAATAATCTAGCTTAACCCGTATTCCCGTCACATCCCAAGGATCCCTTATCATTACTTGGAAACCCTGGTTTATTTTACAGTTTTTACTTACTAGTGACAAAACCCCCCATTGTTAATTGACACTCTTGTGTCCCCTTTTAATTTACAATGTTTTTAATCATTAATGTATTTAGCTACGGCTAGTTAGAACTATGATTTATTTTTCTACTAATTCTCAAAACAACTCCCTTGGGAATGATCCCAACCCTCGGTTGGGTTACTAAACTATTGTACGATCGTAGGCACTTGCCCAGTAAGTGTCTACGATCGTACAATAGTTTAGTAATCCAACCAAGGGTTGGGTTCATTCCCAAGAAAGTGGTTTTGAGAATTAATAGAAGAATAAAACAGAGTTCTAACAAGTCGTAGCTAAAGACATTAACGATTAAAAACATTGTAAATTAAAGGGGGACACAAGATTGTCAATTAACAATGGGGGATTTTGTCACTAGTAAGTAAAAACAGTAAAATAAACAAGGGTTTCTAAGTAATGAGAGGGGATCCTTGCGTTGTGACGGGAATATGGGTTAAGCTAGATTATTGGGTACATGCTTTCGATAGAAGATTCATAGATTAGTTGTGACTATGCTAGACTTTAAGGGGGATAAGCTCTCTCTCGAGCAACTTACCCGGTTTCAAATGCGTTCCTCTCGGACACCCACTTGCCGCATGAAGACCAGCCTACACCTTAACCCACTCACTCCCTCGACCTGAGTGTGTGGACATGGTACTAGGGTTCACTCTCTCGAGCTGAACCTCACGTCGACACACTCGCACTGGCCATCAATTTAGGAGTCTTAGTTTTATGACCTCTCTCCCTAGCAAGCCGAAAACACATAAATAAACCTGTATTTGCAACTACAAATTCATTAATTTCATCCACAACTACTAAACAAATTATAATTAAACTACGATTAAACTATCAGCAAGCAAGACCCAACAATTATCTTAACCCATATTCGCTAAATCACAGCCCAAGAATTGAGGTTTTTAGCCACACATGTATAAGAGATAGAAATTTATACCAAATTGAGCTGGCATTCAACTGGGTATGAAGATTTTTGTCTTGATACAGGCCAAAGGTGAAAAATCCAAGAGACCCAAACCCAAATCTTGAAGATGAAACCCTTTGGATCTTCAAGTCTTCAAAACCCTCTCAAGCTTAGAGAAAAAATAGCATAAAGTACTATTCTATACGAAAATTACAATAATTGTTCGACTCTTAAAACTATTACTCTAACTAGTATTTATAGTTTTCACAGATTTGTGCTACATCGGGTAATTTGGCGTCGTTAGTAGGAATCACCGATAAACTAAAGCGATTCGCCTTTTGGTGTACTTCACCACCGTCTTGCACCAACCTTCACTAACATCGTTAACTAGGTCATTGGGAGACATGGTACTGCTTCGCGGAACTTCTCGGCGATGCACCAACTGCCCCCTTTTTCCGCCGACTTGATCCTCTTACAGGGCTAAGCACACTGGAACGAAAGGCGAAGTAAGACCTTTTGGCGACTCGCCCAGTGGACTTGGCGATCCTCATGCCTTCATTTCTTTGTTCTTTTCAGCCTTTTCGTTTCTTTTTGCGACGTAGTGTCCACGCTTTCCTTCAAACTTCAAATACCTGAAACTTAAGGGTTTTCATCAGATATTAAGATAAAATAAGCATAATTTCTATTAAAATATAGCCCTAAATGAGCCCAATTTGTGGACTCATCAAGTATATATCAACATATATAGAGAATAGTTAGAGAACTCGGTATCTTGATCATGGTTCTTTTTTAATGTAATGTTTTAAAATATCAATGATATAGTCATTAAGCTAAATTAATAGAAATTATTTGCATAATGGAAATCACGTTCTATTAATTGTTACTCCTATAAAATAAGAATGTAATGTGATGATGTGAATAACATTTCATTTAACATAAAATTGTCGTCATGATGATACATGTGAGTTTTTCACGTCTTTCCTAATATTTTTTGGATTCAAATATAATTAAAAAAATTTTAAAAGGAAAAATAATTTTTTTAAATGATTTAAAAAGGAAATAGGTGTTCAAATTGAAATGAGGGACTATATCTTTTTTAAATATGTAGTAAATATATTATTACGTAAATGAGGATTTCAGCATGACATCATCAACCTATTTAGGATAAATAATGAACTACTACCTCCGTGTACTTTTAATTGTCATGATTTTCTTTTTTGGAGTCAAATGATAAGTACTTTGACTAACATTTTACGATGTAATTTTACATCATATTGATATGAAAAAATTATAATTTATAGTACTTTTCGTATAGTTTTTGAATTTTTAATTTTTCTTTAAAATATCAAATTAATGTAATCTAATTACACTTTGAAAATTAGTCAAATTGACTTTCGAAAACCGCAACATGACAATTTAAAGTGGACGAAGGGAGTAATAACCATTAATGACATAATTATCTTAAATGTCTAGATCTCATTAATTAATTAATTTATATTTATTCTTTCTATCTCACCAAAAATAGAAATAAAAATTAAATGGTCAACTCCATGATCATTATATAAGTACTGCGGCATTAGCCCTTTCATGAAAATATTTATACAACAACAACAACAAAAAATCAAGATTTTGAGAGGGCAACCAAAGTCTACATTGTGTATGTATCCTTTATCCTAATTTCATTTCCGAATTTTTGTGTTCGAATTTTTATGAATGATTTTGTTTACTAAAATACGGGACTTGTGAACTTTTAGTTTAAATGCCTTATTACTCTTTTTTACTTTTTAAAATCCCTACAAATTGTAATTATATACTATTACATCAGATAATCTTAGTAGCATTGACTACTAAATTTTCACTTTTTCGGTGAGATTATTCAATTCCTTACTTTAATTGTAATCTCCTCCTCCAATTTTCCCTTTCCCGACCCTTGTTTTTTAAAACAAAAATATATTATTAAATGTCATATATTATCAAATTAAAAAAGCGTGTCATATGATATAATTTTGTTAGATGAAAATTAAAGAAAGAATAACCCAAAAAAAAAGAAACAGAAATTGTCTATAACAATTATAGTTACAAGTAAATTTATTCTCAGTATTGATGTCTGATAATTTCCACCCCTTCTTAGCCCTGTGTTGTTTCTCAACAAAAAAGTAGAAGCATGACTTGTTGGTTTTTAAACGGTCTGAAAGGAAAATGAAGAGTTGTGACTTTTCGAAAAGGTGATGACTTTTGTAACTTTTCGGAAAGGTTGTGATTATATTGATGGATTGTGACTTTTACAATAAATCACAATAAGGACATGTTTATTCTATTCTTTGTTATCTATAAATATATGTGTTTGCTCGTATTTTTTAACATCATATTTTTTGAAATTCTTCTTATTCTTCACAAACAAATTCTAGTGTACATTTTTGTCGTTGAGTGGTTCGCTGATGTTGTGATAATAGGTAGCAATAGTAATATATTTTAAACAATATGAGCAACCAAGACCAATTATTCTGAAACTCTGAAAGTGTGCTTATTGAAACTTACCTCAGAAAAAACTGAAAATTGAGACAGAATGTGAAGAAATTGATCGGATTAGTAAGCTACCTTATGCTCTTATAGTCTAAATTCTTTATTTATTGTTCATAAAAGACGCATTCAAAGAAACTGTTCTCTGTAAAGTATGGCAATACTTATGGACTTGTATCAGCAACATTATTTATGACAACGAGCAGTATGGTCGTTCCTATAGCTTGACTGTGCACAGATTCATTTCCTTAACGGATAACGTACTACCTCTCATTAGCTGCTCTACCATTAAAAAGTTCAGTATAAACTTTGTGTTCGGATATGATTATAATGAGTCTTAAATTTCCGTAATTGACAAGTTGCTTGAATTTCTTGTGAATAAGAAAGTGGAGGATTTACGCCTGAATATACGTTATAGAATTGTTTACCTGACTAGGCATGACCAACCCTATAACTTGCCAGAAATTCTCTATAGTAGTTCATTGATTATAAAACTCAATTGCAATAATTGCAGAATATTAGAAAATTGCGTACTACATTGGTTATCTCTTAACAGTTTAACGCTAGAAAGTTTTTTATCCGATATGAAAACATTAAACAAATAATGTCAAACTGTCCTCAGTTGGATTTTTTTGAATCTATATGGATTTTCTGGTTTTAATCGTTTGCACATGACTTCTCCAAAATGTTAATATTGAGTCTAGACTTTGGAGAAGTCATGTTCAAACCATTAAAACCAAAAAAACCTTATAGATTCAAAGATTCCAATTGAGTACAATTTGACATTTTTTGTTTAATGTGTTCATCCTGGATAAACAAACTTTCCAGCGTAAAACTCTTTAGAGATGTCCAATTTAGTACACATTCTTCTAATATTATTCAATTATTGTAGTTGAATTTTATAATCGATGAACTACTACAGAGAACTTCTAGAATGCTATAGGGTCGGTTATGCCCAGTCGAATAAATAGTTCTATAACGTATATTCCGGCGTAAATCCTCCACTTTCTTATTCACAGTAAATTCAAGACACTTGTCAATTACGGTAACATAAGACACATCATCATCATATTTTTACACAAAGTTTATACTGAACTTTTTAATAGCAGAGCAGCTAAGGAGAAGTAGTTCATTATCCGTTAAGGAAATGAATTTGTGTATTGTTGAGATATTTGAACGATCATACTCCTCGTTGTCATAAACAACATTGTCGATAGAAGGCTATAACTATTGCCATTCTTTAAAGAGAATAGTTTTTTTGAACATGTCTGTTACCACACATCCGTTTAAGGCATTCTATCTCGGTGGGACTAGAAAAGAATGTGGTGCCATTGAAGGTACTACTTCTCCCTTAGCAAGAGGTTTATGGTTCAGGCTCTGTGTATAGAAATTTTTTTGTTAGGATTGTTACCTTCAAATGGGTCCTAACAGAGGCAAAAAATTATTTAGGTTCCAATATGGATATCAAACACCCTAAAAAATAAAAAACAAAAAACGTGAAAGCTGTTTTTTATGAAATTTTGCTAACTTTTATAATAGAATATGCATACAGATAATACATAAATTATGGTGAAATTTCCAATTACATAATTAAATAATGTGGGAACCCAATTACCAATTTTTTCATATTATTTACCATTTTTTTTTACTAATTATCTAGTATTAAACTAGGTTAAAAGTGTAAAATAAATACTTGATAAATATTATTAATATCGATAAATTTAAAGCGATATAGGTTAAACGATTTAAAATTTTTAGTCTAAAATAAATTATACTATCATCTTCTTCTTTTTTTTGCTCAAATATGTTGTGAAGAGGTCCATAGTTAAAGTATTTGTCATCATCGATCATTGATCTTTTTACTCAAAGTAGTTACAAAATATACACAAATATTACGGACATTCAAAATAATAAAGCTAGAACTAAAGAATATGAACTTAAAACTACATGTCACGGCTAAAATGAATCCCATAATTTCAAAAAAATCATTGTACGCTAATGAAATTAAAGTAGAACAAATTTTTTTATTCGAAAATGTCCTTACTAGTGTCATTCTTTAACTTCAGACTCTCTCTTATATAACACTACCTCCATCCACCTTTAATTGTCATAGTTTCTTTTTTTAGAGTTAAACGATAATAACTTTGACTAACATTTTACGATGTATGTTTTCATCATATTCATATGCGAAAAATTGGATATTATAGTACTTTTCTTATAGTTTTTGAATATCTAAATATTTTATTTAAAATATCAAATTAATGTAATCTAATCTAACCTTGGAAATTAGTCAAATTGACTTCTGAAAAGTGCAACATGACAATTAAAAGTGGACAAAGGGAGTAAGAGAAAGAAAGAGAATGCCCTATCCTCATGTAGCATAAACATACATGATTGTCGCTCTTATTTTTTTTAAGGTTCTCATTTTATGATGATGAATTGTTAAAAATAATATTATTAGATGATATTACTTTTTAGGTTCAACCATTTTTTTTCATCCATTAGTGTGTAGATGATTTTATTTCTAATAAAATCATAAATTTAAGATTTTATTTTGATGAAGTGGTTAACAACATAAATATGAAGTTTGTATTAATTAATTTGAATAAATATTTCTTTTAAAGATAATTAATTAAAGATAATGTTTATAAAATTATGTTATGGACAACAAAAGAAATTGTTTTGGATCGTGATCAGAAGTTTTAAGTTTTAGTCCTGTGTGATTTTCTTGAATACAAATATACAATGGTTGATGTGTTAATATTTTTATGTGATAAAAATTCATCAGTGTGATAAAATATAAGCAATATACTACAAATAATATACTACAATTCTGGTTTAATGCGTCTGCCACCACCTTAGCCTTACCTCAAATGATACTGGATGGTTACATCATAATCCTTAAGTAACTCCATCCACCTTAGTTGTCTCAGATTTATATCCTTTTGAGTGAAAACATGTTGTAGACTGCGGCGGTCAGTAAACACCTCACACTTAACAACATAAAGATAATGCCGCCAGATCTTAAGGGCAAACACTACCGCTGCCAACTCCAATTCATGTGTCGGCTAGTTCCTCTCATGCACCTTCAATAATCGTGATACATAAGCTATGACATTATTATCCTGCATCAACACAACACCCAAATCCAAATGTGAAGCATCACAATAAACAAAGAAATCCATACCTTCAATCGGCAGTGCCAGAATAGGTCCTGTGGTTAGAAGAGTCTTGAGCTTTTGAAAGCTCTACTCACATTTTTCAGTCCATTCTAAAAGCAATTCATTTTTGGTCAGCCTTGTCAGGTGTGGCGATAGAAGAAGAATTCTTCACAAACCAACGATAGTAGCTAGCGATCTTCACAAAGCTCATAATCTGATTCACAAAACTAGGCATGATCCAATTCCCAATTGCTTCGATCTTTTGGGAATCTACCATTACCCTTTTCCTCAAAAAAGATGCCCCATAAAGGCAATTGAAGTCAACCAGAACTCCCATTTGGAAAATTTAGCGCATAACTTTTGTCTCCCAAGGACACCCAAAAAAATATGAAGATGGTCTGCATGCTCTTCCTCGCTTTTCGAATAGACCAAAATGTAATCAATAAAAACAATAACAAATGAATCCATAAATGGCTTGAACACACCAATCATCAAACTCATGAAAGCTTCTGGTGCATTTGTCAACGCAAACGACATCACTAGAAACTCATAGTGCCCATAGCGGGTCCTGAATGTCATTTTTTGTATTTCCTTAGGCGTAATCCTCAATTGATGGTAACCAGACCTTAGATCAATCTTAGAGAAAACTGATGCACCCTGGAACTGGTCAAAAGATCATCTATCCGAGGTAGTTGATACTTATTTGCAATGGTGTCCTTATTCAACTGTCGATAGTCTATGTACATCCTCATACTACCGTCTTTTTTCTTAACAAGCAAGACGGGAGCACCCTACGGGAGGCACTAGGATGGATGAAACCTTTACCAAGAAGTTCCTGAATTTGAGATTTAAGCTCTCTCAACTCCGTCGAAGCCAGGCAAATCGGTAGGAAACACTTCTCTAAATTGAGACATTACGGGAATAGACTCAATAGAGGGAGACTCGACCTCAACATCTCGAATATGAGCCAAATATGACAAACGCCCTTGCCCCACTAGTTTCCTAGCCTGAATGGAAGATATGACCTTAGCTGACTTAAGCTTGTACACCCATTCCCACTCTAACTTTTCCCTACCTGAGATCTCTAGAGTCACAAACATAGAATTACAATTAAGCACATCATAATAGGGGAACAACTAAGTCATCCCTAATATTATATCAAAGTCAGTCATATTAAAAATAATCAAATCAGTCCAACTTTGAAAACCCATAAATAAGAGAAGGCAAGCATTATACACATGGGTGACTATGAGAGACTCTCCAACTGGGGTAGAAACATGGATGGGGGAATCAAGTATATCACAAACCATATAAAATTCCAAGGCAAACTGAACGGACACATATGAATAAGTAGAACCCGGATTAAACAAGACAGAAGCCATCCGGTCACATACAAGAATAGTACATGTGATCAATGTATCAGATGCCTAGCCTCTGTCTTGCCCATAAAGGCATAATAGTGAGCCTTGTAATATTGACGGGCAACCTCCTTACCCGGATACACTGCTCCTCTACCCGAATTACCATTTCCCAAGTCTTCATGTCCTCGTTAATTTCCTCATTTCCCACCTTATGGATGTCCTCTACCATTATTACCATTTGCCATGGGTACCACTGCTATAGTCTACTGGTGCGCAGGGTCAAACATGCACGAGTGGGGACAATCTCTCCTCATATGCCCAGGTTCTCCACAATTATAACAAGTGCCATAGAAAGATGGCCTGCTGCCAGTCTAAGGTGTGGCTCTTTGACTATCCGGAATAAAATTATAATGTGGATTTCCCGAGTAACTACATGTAAAACCGGGCATGGCGGACTGAATTAGACCGGCTGCAAGTGTCGGCCTACCTGAACCTCTCAAGTAGGAACCATGGAAGTTACGTGTAGTCTTGGGCTTCTTAGCTAAAGCCTTGGCCTGTCCATCGCGTCTAACTCCTTCAAATTTCTTCACAAAATCTGTGACCTCATGAAATCGTTACCTTGCAGAGGTGATGTGAACAGATAATACCTGGAACTCGGAGTTCTGTCCCTTGATGAATAGATGGATCCTCTCCTCCTCAGTAGTAACCAATTGTGTAGCATATCTAGACAAAACATGGAACTTAGCCTCATAAGCAGCTACAAATATACCACTCTGCTCGAAAGCCATGAACTCATCCTTCTTATGATGCCTCAAAGTAAGAGGCACATACTTTTCCAGAAACAGAGCATGGAATTGCGTCCAAGTGAGTGGGGTAAAAAATGAAAATTTGTATTCGATATAGGCCCTTCACCAATGCTTAGCCTCACCTTGAAGCTAAAAGTTCACGAATTCTACCCCATGCTGATGTACAATACCCAACTTATGAAGCCTATCATAACAATCCAAAATGAACTTATAGGCATCCTCACTCTCAAAACCATGCAGCACATGCGACTTCAATTTTAGAAACTTAGTCAACATCTCATGCTCATTATAAGTCATCACGGGACCCAACAACGGACGGAAGAATGCATTAGTGCCTAACGCTCCATCTACCCTGGGAATAGTAGCATTAACGGGGTAGTTGATCGGAGGTTGAGTAGCTTGCACTGCGGGAAGGACTCCAGGGCTGACCAACCCCTTTAGGAACTACATGATCTGCTGGGCTAACATTGGGTTTAAGGGAGGAACGCCCGTATTCCTATCTGGGGCATTCTCTTCCTGTCCAACATCCCCCTCGTCTTCAATCTCCACATTCTCTTTTACCTCTTCTTGCGGTGCACGAGGGGCCACTTCCCTTGAAACATTCTCAGCTGGGCTCCACCCCTATCAGGTGCCATATTTCCTCTACCCCTTCCCCTTGCTCTTACCCTACCTCTACCTCGACCACGGCCTATGGTTGTGGACACCTGAGCTGGCTCAATGACGGGAGCTACGGTGCTGAAACCGTTGAATCTAGTGTGAACCATATGTAAACAGAAGAGTGAAGGAGATTAGATACCAATTTGGATCACCAGATACCAATTGGAATGAAGTTATAGCACGAAAGGAGACAAGAGAAAACATAGAGATTTCCTAAAGTCCTATAGCCTCTCGAAGAAAAGTATAGACGTCTCCATACCGTTCCGCAAGACTCTACTAGACTCGTCTTTGTACACCGAGATCAACAAATGTAGGGTTCTGATACCAGTTTTTTCTTGACCCAGACCGTCAAGATTGGTACCCACACTAAACCTCTAGTGGGAGAACCATTACTACAACCCAACTAAAAAAATTAATTAAAATTAAGACATTTAAAGATACATCAGCACGTTTAAATATCTAAGAAAAATAGGGAGTTCCCACAAACTCTGAAAGTCTAACAAAACAATTCAGAAAACAACGCCTAGAACCTAAAAGTAAATGCACCAAGACTCTACTAACGACAAGTCAAAGAAAAAGGGGTACAACCCGAAACTAAACAATCGAACATCTAAAGTACTATTTTAAGTACAAAGAAAATGGATTAAATAAAACAAGAACTCATGGCAGCCTAGAAGAACTGGCTCACCCTTGAATTCGGTCTCGATCACTGATCACCTAACTTAGGTGTATCCGTAGCGGGCTGAAGATGCCATGTACTCAACAAAGAACGATCAAGTGTAGTATCAGTACAAAACCACCGTGTACCTCTAGGATCACGCGGCAATTCCAGTAAGAAAAACATATAACAACAATCACAACACAGTAAACACATACAAATACAAAGCATATATATAAACCAGTTATCATTTCAGGAGTAATGTACAATTCCATATTCTCAATAACAATTAGATACAACAGCACAATGGTCCTCTCATGGAACCCACACCCCAAATTGTTAGTGTGTTGGAACATGACACCCCATCCGATTAATGTGACAGAATGTGACACCCAATCGAATGTATGTGTGAGAACGTGGCACCCAATCTAATGTATGTGTCGGAATGTGACACCCGATCCAATGTATGTGTCGGAACGTGACACCTGGTCCAATCAACACAACCACAATCACGTTCACACTCATAATGTACATACTCATAATCATACAATCAAGTGTTGATTCATGGCATACAATTGTTCATTCATACTCATTTAGTTAGGTTTGATCAATAGTGCCTCATTCACATACATACATGTATTACAATGAAGCAATTACCAACATATATTACACAAACATGAAATCAAACCATCACCTACCTCGAAATCAAGCTTGAATCCTCTTAAAACACTTGATCCTTAGCATTCAAGATTCTTTCTGGTTGTTCTAGGTCTACAACCAATAATTAACGCAAGGATCAATAAATTAAGGTCTCACTATCCGGATTATAACGAACTCAATAACCCAAGACCAATCCCATGATCCTAAGGTGCATCTAGGGGGTTTTCCCACCATCAACTTCAGGCCAAAACCCTCCCCCAATGATAATTAGCCAAGAATTAATGTTCTACGGATCAAAAAATGGATTAGGGGAGTAAAATCCTTACCTTTTGCACCAAAAGTAGTAGAAACCTGTCAAGAAATCTTCCTGGGTCGTCTACTAATTCTTCAGAACGAAGTTTGCAGAATAATTAAAAAATTGAGGTTTTTCCCCAACTTATTATGTGACTGGCGCGCTACGGCAAGCCCCATCCCGCCACAGCAGCCCCGCCTTGGCGGCTTGGACTTAGACATATAGTCGGAATTTGAGTTTAAACTCCCATTTCATAACACACCTTGCACCCATGAAGTTCAACAACTACCCGTTCACGCTAAGATCAGTTTCAGGAGTTGTGCTTGCCCAAATTCGATTCTGTAAAGCCGTACAGGTTTCTTAATGCCTTCGCTATCTACTCATGTAATAAAATTCATTATTAAATATTTCATTCATTACCATATTTCCCTAGACCTCACTGACTCAGATTTTATCTAAATCTGTACTAGGCTAAAATTTTCCAAGTCACTACTTAAAAGTTTTCTTGCCCCAATTCTTTCCCCATTGGATTTTCTATAACGAAGAGAATCGGTCGTTACACCAGGAAAACCCAATTGGGAGAAAACCATTGTTAAGGAAAAGAGTACAACGTGTATTTCAATCTCCCTAATGAAAGCATCACTTGGTATCTAGAAGTTGACGGATTCCAATCTTATATCTCAACTTTTGAAATGTTGATGTTGGCAATGCCTTAGTGAATAAATTTGTAAGAGTATCACTTGAATAGATCTTTTAAACTTTTATCTCACGATTTTGTTGAGGATCATATGTGAAGAAAAACTTTCGTGAAATGCACTTTGTCAAGTCTCATTTGATATATCATTCCTACGATTGAGCTATGCATACATCATTATCATCATACATGTTGGCTGGAATTTCTCTTTTCAACGAAAAATCACACAGTTCCTGACATCTACATAATCAATGATCTGTATGTGCACCAATTGCACTAATACATGATATTTGTCAGTCATTTTCATGAGATCAAAATTGATCTTTCTTTATATTAAGCAATCTTACAACCATTGAGGTACTCAATGGAAATACTTTAACACCTTTTAAATCTTTCAAGGATTTTAATATAACCTTCACCGTCTAGCTAGACATGACAATCATTCATTACACATTCAAGCATTTCATCTATTGCCAGACTGGAACAGGCTCCACTGCATCCGTCACTAAAAAGTATATCTCCATTGAATAGTGTCTGGAATTTTGCACAAAATGCTTTATGACCTAATTCACACACCACACTTTATATCTTACGGTTATACTTTTGAAGAATGATTCATTTGTACTCGTACATATATTATATCTAGATCCATGGACTATAGGTCTAAAACACCACTTTTTAAAGTGAAACATAATATACTTTCATTGTGCATTTTATTTGGCCAATAATTTATCTATCCACATTGTATGCCAGATTTGAATACAACATGCTCGGCATCATCTGTAAAATTGAGTGCTACTTCATATCATAGATACTGTTGCTGATTTTTTGATGCGATTCTAATACAACATAACTAATCATATCTCTTTATATTTCATAATTTAAGGTATCTGAATCTTTGAAAAGGTTTTATGAAGTGTTATGTCATCGTTCCCCTTTTAACGCACATGTCTCATTATCATGACCATTTTGATCATTTTATTCTCTCCTTCATTAAAAAGTTTTTCATTTGGAATCGATTGATTTATCACGCTTTAGGTATGCCATAGACTCGGTTCTTCAAGGAATTTTCATTTTAGCATTTACAACTGAATTATAACATAGGGTCAGCAAATTCATCCGACAATTTATTTGCAACATTATGCAAATGAATTATCTGTTGAACTTCAAGTTCACTTTTTTTATCGAAAATCTGGATAATTCATAATTCATCTCATAGTTTTTTCAGTTGCAAATCATCTATTCCCTAATGTTAGAATATCTAACATTCACCCCAACCTCATTTGGGGATTCATCTTCTGTGTGGCAGAGAAATTAAATGAGATACCGTACATTCAAATTTTAGATGAAAATTATTTGTTTCTAGACTTTGAACTAATTATGATGGGGAAACCTTGTTAGCTTGATTCATACAAGTGTTCTTGCATGTTAAATAAACTCATCTCATACAAAATCTCATTTTGGGGGTTTTGTTCTCATACCCATTTTTAGCTATGAGTGGACTCATAAAATGCCTGCTAAACCAACCAGCAATATCAATATAATTTAATAATTTGGAACTGTGCTCTTAATTTAAAATTTGGAGGAAACATTTCACTCCCCAAGCCTACACCCTGGACATAACTGGCACTCGAGAACCATTGCTTATCCCCAAGCAAACCCTTGGCCTGGCTCAATGCTCAATGGAGGACTTACTCAATAATGTATGAACTCAAAATAAAGGTTTAACTCAATGTCTCAAAATGGATAACTCAGAATATTTTAAAGAAAACATTCAAATGGCCAAAGAGGCAACTCAAGTTTTAAACATTTAATAATGGAAATGAAAAGACTCCTCAAAAAACTACTGTCTACATATGAAGCCTCTAACTACTATGACGGAAGTCGGGACAAGACCCACGACATACTAATATGCCTGAAAGTAAATGTGGAACCATCCGTAGCAAGGAGGCTCACCAAAGTAACTCTGGAACTGCAAGTGGTATCAACGGAGCGCATATTGATGACCCTCATTACTTGTATCTGCATTATGAAAGATGCAGGCCAAATGGCGTCAGTACATGGAATGTATGAGCATGCAAGGGGAATTCTAAAGCACAACCATAAGCTTGAACTGATAAAAAGGAAGAACATACTCGCCTCAAGTCAACTCAACTCAACTCAACTCAAGGATAATCAAATTCAGAAATACTCAACTTAGTTCAATATAAAAGCAACAATAAAGATGCATTATAAAGAAAGCTTTTAAAAAAATAGATAATAACTCAATATATTTAAAGAATACAATAATAACTCTTTTAGTCTTATTTGGGAGATTCTCTAACAGACAACCATCACTATGAGCTTTGTGATGATACATCGCTCGTCCACACTGCCAGAACTATACTATATCTTGCCGGAGTATAGGATATCCCCAAATAAGTAGATCCACTAAGCTATGCTTAAAACTAATAAGAAATCATCTAAAATGTATGACCCTTTACCCTTGTTGGCGTACTTGGTTTATGAGGACTTTGAGTTGTTTGAACTCGTCTTCGTATTGGTGTTCAATACTACTCCCAATAATATAACTCATGCTCATATTTTTAATAACATCTCCTCATCCTCAAGATTTGAGATTATTACTCAAAAGGTTCTCTTAAAAGAGATTATACTCAAAAAAACTCCTCATGAACTCATTTTGAATTCAAGATTTCTTTATCATATTAAGTGTAAAAGTATTCACTCTTGGAAATACTTAGTTCCCATATATTAATTTTTTAAAATAAAATCAACTCTCCTCATCCTCATACTCAAGTGCTCAAGTCTTAAAATGATTTTTAAAAGTTTGCAAAAGACTTCTCAAAATGACTCAAAGAACTCCCTTAATCTCTTCTCTTAACTATATCTTGAATATAAAAAGTGAATTCAAGAATTATGATTTGGATACACGGATTTGTCAATTATTAGATGTAGTTTGAATAGTTATAATCAGGAAGAAAGAGAAGATATGTTTTAAAAGAACTCAGACAGAACGAAAGATGGAAAATAGATGGGGTAGGCGACCCTGGCGCTGGAAACTAGCTCCACCTCGAGTGCAACCTATTTATGGTACACTGCAGGCGTGGTGTGCCAGCCTCCATGGAGAATCAGTGGTGCATTGTGTCATCCCTACCCCAGAACAATCTGACTAATTTTTCCTTTCAATTTTGGCCCTAATTCACATAAAATCAATTGATTTCTTCCAAACTCTCTTTGATTCCTATAGCCTACATAAGTAAACAAAAATCTACTCAAATCTGCTAAAGTACAACCCTGAAACTTAACCCTCGCCTCAAAAACTCATCAAACTCCAATAATAAAAATTGAAGAATGAAACTTTCAACAAAACTCATCAAGAACTTCAATACACATATTTCATTGATGAATTTTAATTAAGAAATTCATGATTGGCGTGAGGGTGAAGAAACCCATTACTATGAAAGTTGTATACCTCGTAAGGATCAAATCCTGGAAGAAATTCCTCGTAGATTGCAAGAATGTTGTACGAACGCTTGAACTTCTCCTTTTTATCCTCTTGAACTTCTCTCTAAAACCCTAAGCGTGTTTGGAATTGTGAAAACTGATCTAAATCAGTTTAGAACCCTATTTGGGTAAACAAAACGTGTGAATTAGTGGGATAAAGAAAAGACCGAAAAACCCTTCCTTAATTAAGATGAATTTCCTTTATCAGACAGGCTGAACTCAAACCGACATATCTCCCTCATCCACACTCAAAATTTAGCAAGCTTGGTGGCATTGGAAAGAGGAGTAAAAGATCTTTCATTTCATATTTCTTGGGCCATCTAAATCATTATGTACTGCATGTTATGGTTGTTTGAAAATAGCTCTTTCTAAGGTTGAGGTGTTACAATATTTCCCTTTTGGGAACATTCATCCTCGAATGATAATACTCTACATAGAAGTAAGGGTCGAAACATCTAACACCCAGATTAAACATCGAACATGAAATTTAACGCAACATAGCATATCAATTTAAAGAGTGTTTTACAAAAAGTCACTACCTTGGTATGAAATTTCTCCGGATGTAAAGAGATGTGGGTATCTCTTCTTCATATTCTCTTCAGCCTCCCAAGTATCTTCCTCAACAAACTGGTTCCTCCTAAGACCTTGACTGATGCTACCTACTTAGTTCTCAACTTGCAAACCGGACGATTATGTATTTCAACGGGTAACTCCTCATAATATAGGATGTCCATAATACCAACAACTTCGGTAGGTATTATAAGTAACAGATAGCCCATACTCTTCTTCAACATTGAAATGTGAAACACAAGATGGACTGTCGTTACTCTCGCAGTAGCTCCAACCCATAAGCTATATTGCCAATTCTCTTGTATATCCTGTAAGGAACAATATACCCAGGACTAAGCTTCCCCTTCTTATCAAACCTCATAATACCCTTCATGGGTGAAACCTTCAAATAAACCCAATCTCCCACCTCAAACTCCAAGTCTCTTCTTCTAACATCAGTATAGGATTTCTGACGATTTTGTACTATTTTCAACATTTGTTGAATGATCTTCACTTTTTCCATAGCTTGATGAACCAAGTCTGGTCCTATCAGCTCAACCTCTCAAACTTCAAACCATCCAATAGGAGATCTATATCTTCTCCCATAAAGAGCCTCATAAAGATCAATCTGAATGCTAGAATGATAATTGTTGTTGTAAGAAAACTCAATGAGAGGAAAGTGATCATCCCAATAACCCTTGAAATAGATCACACATGCCCTCAACATATTCTCTAAAGTCTAAATTGTGTGCTCTACTTGATCATCAGTTTGAGGATGGAAAGTATTACTAAATTTTACCTTCGAACCAAACCTTTCAGGAAATACTTCCATAACTTTGCAGTGAATTATGCACCTCTATCTGAAATGATGGACACCAAAACTTCATGAAGTCTGAATAACTCTTGAATATATAATTTGTCATAATCTTCTGCTAAATAGGTAGTCTTTACAGACAAGAAATGGGCTGATTTAGTCATTCGATGTACAATCACCTAAATCAAATCATGTTACCTGCGAGACCGCGACAAACCAGTAATAAAATCCATATTGATCATCTCACACTTCTATTCTAGAAGATCTATTTTTTGAGCCATATCATCGGGGCTCTGGTGCTCTACCTTGACTTGTTGGAAATTTGGGAACTTAGCAACGAACTTTGAAATACACCTCTTCATACAACTCTACCAATAGACTTTTATCAAGTCACGATACATCTTTGTGGAACCAGGATGGATAGAGCATCTAGAGCAACGAGCTTCCTCCATGATCCTCTCTTGGAGTTCATCCACCTTTGGTACACACAATCTATTTTGATAGCTCAATATACCATATCCTTCTTGATCAAAAGCCATAACTTTATGCTTATGAACATTTGCCTTCAATTCAAGCAAAGCATGGTGTAGGTCTTGCTTCTCATTCACTTCAGACACTATTAATGATTCAACCCCATTCATCACCGCCACTCTACCTTCATCATAATCTAACAACTGGACTCCCAATCGTGCAGGTCTGTGCATATATTTGGCTAATTCTTTCTTGCTTTCCTCCACATGGGCGGTACTACTCAAAGATAATCTGCTCAAAGCATCAGCAACAACATTAGCCTTACCTAGGTGATAGAGATTTTTTATGACATAATCCTTGAGTAAATCTAATCAACTCTTCTGTCTAAGATTAAACTCTTTCTAATTGAGCACATAATGAAGAATCGTGTGATCGGTGAACACATCAACATGAACACCATAGAGATAATGACGACATATTTTCAAAGCAAACACTACGTCAACTAACTCAAGATCATGAGTTGGGTAATTCTTCCCATGAATCTTAACCTTTCTAGACACATAAGTTA
Organism: Solanum gracilifrons; assembly: GCA_029582605.1. Lineage (NCBI taxonomy): Eukaryota > Viridiplantae > Streptophyta > Magnoliopsida > Solanales > Solanaceae > Solanum > Solanum gracilifrons. The sequence continues at coordinate 28,304 of JAJOOH010000431.1, read as the reverse complement.
TACATTTGCCATTCTGCATCAATACACAACCAATTCCAACTCTGGACGCATCATAGTACACCACAAAGCCTTGTGTACCCTCCAGTAAGGTCACTTGGGCAGTAGTCAACCTTATTTTCAATTCCTTAAAGCTTTTCACATAAGCTTCAAATCATTGAAACTTTGCTATCTTCTGAGTCAATTTTGTCAATAGGAATGAAATTGGTGAAAACCGTTCGACAAAACTTCTATAATAACCAACCAATACCAAGAAACTCCTAATATCAGTTGTACATATGGGTCTGGCCAGTTTTGCACTGCCTCAATCTTCTGAGTGTACCCTCGAATGCCTTCACTAGAAATAATGTGGCATACGAACACTACTGACTCAAGCAAAAAGTCACACTTCGAAAATCTAGAATACAACCCTCTATCTCTGAGAGTTTGAATAACTACTCTGAGATGACTAGCATGATCCTCCTTATTCCTCGAATAAATTAGAATATCATCAATTAATATGATAACAAACATATCATGATTAAGCTTAAACACTATGTTCATAAGATTCGAGAACGTTGCAGGAGATTTAGTCAAACCAAAAGACATGAAAAGAAAGTCGCTATGACCGTATCGGGTTCTAAATGTTGTCATTGGAATATCACTCTCTCTCACCCTCAACTAAAGTTAGCCTGACCTGAGGTCTATCTTAGAAAAGAAAGTGGCACCCTGTAGTTGATAGAAAATATCATCAATTCTTGAAAGGGGATACTTATTCTTCATGGTAACCTTGTTAAATTTGTGGTTGTCAATACAGATCGTAAGAGAACCATATTTCTTTCTCACAAATAAGCCCAGAGCGTCCCAAGGTGAGACACTTGGTCGAATGAAACCTTTATAAAAAAGGTCTTTCAACTGCTCTTTTAACTCTTTTAACTCTTTTAACTCACCTGAAGCCACTCTATATGGTGGAATATAAATAGGTCAAATATCAAGAAGGATATCTATACCGAAGTCGATTTCTCTCTTAGGAGGAACTCCGAGAAGATCATCTCGAAAGACTTTTGGAAACTCACACCGAAATGGAACTGATTGAATAGGTGGTGTCTCAACAGTAGAGTCATTAAATCGGACAAAGTGATAGATGCACCCCTTGGAAACTAAATTTCTGGCCTTAAGGTACAAAATAAAATGACCCTTAGGCACTACTACTTTACTCCTCCACTGTATGAATGAGTCATTAGGAAAGTGGAACTTCACAGCTCGAGTTCTACAATCAAATGAGGCATAACAAGAATGAATTCAGTTCATACCTAGAATAACATCAATGTCCACCATATCTATCTCGACTAAGTCAGCCATAGTGTCCTTGGGATTGACATAAATGACACAATCACGATAAAATCCGTCTATTAGAATGGACTCACAAACGGGTGTGGAAATAGTGAAGGGCTTAAGAAGTCGCTCGGGAAGAATATCAAACTTCATAGGAATATATGGAGTCACAAAAGATAGACTCGCACCTCGATCAGGCAATGCATAAACATCAAAAGTAAATACTTTGATCATACTAGTGACAACATTAGGTGAATTATCTTGCTCTTGGTGACTGGGGATAGCATAAAGACGATTTTCTCCTTCGCCTGTCTTGAAGTAGCTCTGTCTGGCAAAGCCACCGAAAAAGATTGGGATCTATTGCCTCTATAACCACTACCCTGCCTGTTCTTAAGGAACTCTCGCATGAAGTGACAAGTCTGACCATAATTTAAGCAACTAGTGGAGCCATTACGACACGCTTCTTGGGAGTTCCTACCACACTTAGCACATGCAGGAGTCCAGTTGCCCCCTTTTTCAAAAGTTATGAATTGTGTTCATCTTTGTGAGTGTGAGTGTTGCATTTGATTTTGGAGCCTTAAATTGTGAACCATTATGTGTGAATATGGATTCATTCCTTGTGTGAGGGCATTTGAGTACTTTTCTTGAGCTTGAACTTGCATTTGAAGCATGTATTTTGAACTTGAGAATGTTTGATAATGGTGAGTCACAACTTGAATCTTTGAGTGCACAATTTATCCTTGCATGTGTAGGTTGAGTCTTTTTGTGTGCATTCATGATTGAGTCTTGTGTAGCACTATTTGAGACCTCCTTTTTGAACTGTTGAACTTGAGTTTTACTTGAGGAGAAACAAAAGTTTAAGTTAGGGGTGTTGATGAGTTCACAATTTGGACTCATTTGGGGCTTTATTTTAATAGATTTAGTGTCCTCAAATGCATATTTTGTGTCAATAACTGATGTAAATCATATATTTTTAGGCATTTGGATTTAGGAACAAAGCATGGACACTAATGAGCAAATAAAAACAAGGCAGCTAAAAGAACAATGAAAAAAAGGCCTGAGGATCACCTAACCCATTGGGCGAGTCACCGAATGCCACGATCTCGCCTACAGTTCTAGTGTGCCAAGCCATGAAGGAGAAAACCAAGTCGGTAATATAAATGAGTAGTCAGCGAGTCGCCGAACGGTTCCGCGATGCAGTGCTTGATCGCTTAAGCGTACAGAACTGGAAGATGATGAAGGCCAAAGGAAAAAGGTGATGGAATTGACCAATGGGTGGATCGCCGAGTGGATTGCCGTTGCCGACATATTGCGCCGAATGGTCCTTCGTAACACATTTTTGGCGAGTTTAAATACAATTTTTGAATTCTTTATTAGTATCTATCTATCAGTTCTTATTCTATTATCTAGTTTTTGAAGTTTGGAGCTTAGAACTGAGAGTATTGAGACAATATTTCCTTAGCTTTCAAGATTTGAAGATTTCCATTTTGGAGAAAGTGGAAGTGGGTCTTCGAGATTCTTCAACATTGACCCTTCTAAATACGAAATTAATCTTACCAAGTTGATGGAAACACAATTTGGTAACGATTTTTATCTTTTTATGATGTCTAGCTAAAACCCCAATTCTTGGGGTGTGATTATCTAATTATGGGTTGATATAGCTGCTGGGTATTGTTAATTGATATTTTAAATGCTATTTAAAAGTGATTTCATTTAGTAATTGTGTCTTAATTCAAAGGGGTGTAGTCGCAAATGCAACTCTACCTTCGTGTTTTTGGCTTGCTTGAGAGAGAGGTTTTAAAACCAAAATTATTGATTTGATAGCCTGTTCCAATCACATCCCAAGAACCCATTGTTCTACCTTAGCCCATAATCCAATCACATCCCAAGAACCCGTCTCTATACTTGTTATTTTCGTGTTATTTGTTGTTGTAGCTAAGAGTTGAAACAAAAATCACTTGTTATTTGACACTTTTGTCACCCCAAACTTCAACCATGCTTTTATTCATAAATGTTTTTACCTATGATTGACTTGAACATATTCATGCTTTTCTATTGATTCTAAAATATGTACCACTCCATGTGGGATTCGACCCCAACTTACCTAGTTGGGTTATATTACTAACTAACGATTGTTGACGCTAAGTATTGGATAAAGTGTCTTTGAAAAGTTATTAATAAAGGACATAGGGTTACGACTGAGGTTATGACTTTGAAAGCCGAGGTCTGTTATTTGAGGAAGGATGTAGACCATCTAAAGTCCACGAACTTCACTTCACTGTTAGAGTCAACAGAGATTCCTGATGTTCTGGGGGCAAATGTTCCACCCAGTACTAATATGCAACTAACTACCACCGAAGATAATAATATGGAGGATGTGGCTGCTGCTAAGTCAGAGGCAGAGACAGATGAGGCGAAACTTGATGTTCATGAGGCGACCATTTATGAGGACTCGCCTGATTTAGAGGAGGTGATAGTACAATCAGTCATTCAGACATCATTTACAGACACCTCCAGGGCAAGCTCTACCAGAGCCACAAGTTTTGAGACTCTGGGCATTGATCCCCACGACCAGATTGTGACCCCGAGTATTGATGCCCCGACAGATGGGTGACTGCGATGCAGACTTCACCCCAGGCTTAGCCTGGTCGGATGAAATCTTTGCCTCCCATTTTTATTGATTTTTTGTATTTTAGTTGCATTTAAGGACAACTACCTTTCTTTTGTGGGTGAGGTGAGGTATTTTAATACCTATCTCTTGTGATTACATTTTATTTGTATATATTGGGTTTTGTAATCTATATTTGTGTTCTGATTGTGTTTGGATCCTAATATTGTAGATGTTTCAACTTGTGCCTCCTTGTTTTGAATGGAAATAGTTTTAACCTATTTTTAAAAATTTTGCCATCTCTATTGTTTGTTATTGTGGCTATTCTTATGTGAATTTGAGTATCGGTTATGATCAATACCGATGACTTGAATATTGCTCTTAATTGAATTAAATGAATGTGTGGCTATGATGAGGCCAAATGAAGTTGCATAAACAATGTGTCAACTTTTTGCATCTCGTTTTGACTAGCCGGTTATCGAATCAATCTCTTGTGATGAACAATTCACACTAGCTAGAAAGTGTGGAGTCCTATTTTATATTGGTGTGAATTCCTTCTGTGATGAACTTAGCTTGAACATTGTGTGTTATGACACCTAGAATTTTCCTTGTTAGTCCGGTCGACTAAGTGATGCAAGAACCTGAAATGATCTTAGGCAACAATTTTGAAGAGTGAAACAATTTGACAATATACCTCTTTTGTGGCCAACCTTGTGAGATATGTGAGTCTTGCTTGAACCCTCTTGAGCCTTATCCCTTTTGTTGAAGAAACTTGAACAATTGTGACCTCTCTTTATCCAGTCACCCATAACTCTCATGAAGTGTGGTTTATTTGAATGGACAACCTATGCCAAAAGCCTAAGTTGGAGTGTGGTGAAAAGAGAAGGTAAATAAAGAAGTATGAAAAAAAATTCCCCCTTTGAGCAATGGTTTGGAAAAAGATGGAACCCCTCCATGTAAAAAAAACAAAAGAAGAAAGCAAAAGAAAAAGAATGAAAAAGTTGTGAAATAAGGTATGGAAGTTGCAAAAGAAATGGGGTATCTGGTAGTCCATTTGAAGTTGAATAATGGGGTGAATTATAAGCATGGCCAAAATGTTTAAGAAAAGGAAAAAAGTGATTTTTAGACCACATTTCGTGAGGGTAAAAGCCACTGAGCCTAAATGACCATATCTTTACACTCAGCCCCTTTACAAGCCTTGAAAAGACCTTTGTGATCTTGAGTGAGCTTAAACGAATCTTTATTGGAAAATAAGGGCAAATCTACGCGTGAAGTCATGCATGTCTTCATCTTTGTGAGTGTGACAGTCGTATGTGATTCCAGAGCAATAAAATGTTGAAGCACTTTGTGTGAATAGGGAATCATGTTTGTTGTGAGGGCATTTGAGTACCTTTGTTTAGCTTGAACTTGCATTTGAAGCAAGTATTCTGAACTTGAGCATCGTTAATAATGGTGAGTCACAATTTGAATATTTGAGTGTACAATAGAACATTGCATGAGTAAATTGAGCATTGTTGTGTGCATTCATGTTGAGTCGTTGTTGTGCGTATTAATGTTGGGTCTTATGCATCTCAATTTGAGACATCCTTTTTGAACTGCTGCTCATGAGTTTTACTTGAGGACAAGCAAAAGTTTAAGTTAAGGAATTGTGGTTTAATTTATGAATTGTAGTTGCAAATGCAGTTCTAATTTTGTGTTCTTGTCTTGCTCGAGAAAGAGGTTTTACAACTAAGATTATTGATTAATAATTTGTGGGTATTGGGTTGAGCTGTGTTTAGCTTGAGAGAGTAAATCCTAAACTCAATCCTACCCATCTAGCTCGAAAGAGTAGATGAAATAAGGTGTGGGTTGTTCTTTATTGGAATGCTTGTTGATGTTCGAAAGATATCACCTGATGTAGTGTAGTTTTTTGAGAGAAAGTTATATCCCTTATAGTCTAGCCTACTCACTGCTATTTAGTTGTTTACTAATAGTTTCAATTAACTATATATCAAAATTTGCCTATAATCTATCAGATCCCGAGAATCCCTCTCCCTATTGTTCTTTCAAACTGTTTGTGACTACTTTGTTGTTTATAATTACACCCTAAAACCCCCATTTTTTATTCCTGTCACCCCTTTAATTTGATTAATGTCTTTTTCGATAATTTATATTCCTATGGCAGAATAGACCACGTTTGCACCTGCTAATTGAATTTGAACACATACCGCTCCCTATGGGATTCGACCCCAATTAAAATGTTGGGTTTTATACTGTTCACACCTAGAATCGAAAGAGGTGTGCTTGAAACGTTCAATCAAGTATTGGCTGCGATCAACACTGATGACTCTAATAGTGATATTGATGAATAATATGTTTGTGAAAGTCTAATGAGGCAATTTGAGTTGCATAAGTCATGTGTGAACCCTTAGCACCTCATTATGATTAGTCAAACTTTCAAGCTGAGTCTTGTAATTACTGTTGCATGCGAGTTTAACTTGTAGATTTTATTATCGGTGATTGTGTAGAATGACTTGTGTGGTGATATTTTCTTGAAATATGTGCATGGTTATACCTAGAACTTGCCCCGTTGGTCTAATTGACTAATTTTGGTAAATGAAGGAAATAATTTTAGGCATAAATATTTGAGAGTGAACCTAATTGTTATACCTTTGTGTTAATACATTCTGAGTAGGTGAACCTAGCTTTGAACCATTTGAGCCTAACCTTTTCTTTGGATGAAACATTAATGGCCTTGCCCTCCCTACCTAAAACCTTCGTGAAGCATTGGTTTGTTTCAATAGCCATCTTAGGCCAAAAGCCTAAGTTGGAGTGTGGTAAGAATGATGAAAGAAATCAAACAAGAAGTTTGTGAAATTCATCCTTGGGAAGTTGTGTTAAAGAAAAAGATGAAACTCCTCCATATATAAATGGGAACTTGTGTTGAAGAAAAAGATGGAACCCCTCTATATATGAAAAAAAACGAAGAGAAAGGTGAAAATAGAAAAAATAAATGATAAAGTTATATCCATTGAGCAATGTTGTGGAATTAAAAGGGGTGTCCAGTGAGCTATACCAACAATTTTGTGTTCTTTGATTAAGTTAAGGATGAATTGTGGAGATTAAAAGAATAATAGAAAGGATAAAAAGTAAATTTTGATCCATGCTTTATGAAAGTAGAAGTCACTAAGTCAATATGATCATACCCGTTTTGGTATAGCTCATTTACAAGCCTTAGAAGACCTTTTTGATCTTGCATAAGCTGAGTGATGTGTTGGTTTTAAAATACGGGCAAGCCTATGGGTAAAATCTTGAATGTTTTTTTTTCACTAGGAGTGTGAGTTTTGATTTGGATTTCTTAATTGTAATCCTTGATTGAATTTGTAAAGAGCATGGAATCATTCCTGATATGAGGGCATCCAAACACTCTTGTTGACCATGAATTTGCCTTTGAAGCGAACAATTTGAAATCAAACTCTATTTGATGATGGCTAGTCATAGTTTGAAACTTTTAATGCACAATTGAGCAATGCAAGTGTATATAGAACCTTATGTGTATTCTTGTTGAGTCTCGAGGAGAACTATTTGTAGAAATCCCTAGTGGCCTGATTAATCTTTTGTTTTACTAGAGGAGAAGGAAAAGTTTAAGTTGGGGGTGTTGATAAGTCGAGAATTTTGACTCATTTATTATTCAATGAATTAGTGTCGTCAATGCCTACTTTGTGCTCATAACTAATTTTAATGTGTTTATTTGAATCAATGAAGGTATAAGAAAAAGGAATGGACATTACAATGCGAAAAAGTTGGAAAAGCTGAAGAAAAGTGAAACTGGAGCTTGAAAAACTCACTCGGCAACTCGGAGAGTGTGCCTCCAACTCGCAAAGAGTTTCAGTTAACTAGCCCGTGTACTAAGAAAACTTGACAAGAAAAATACAATTCGGGATACACTGAATGGATCTGCTATCATGACTCAGCTCGCCTAATCATTCTAAACAATTATGTGCATGAGTTAAGACAAAAGGCAAACAAAAGCACAACTCGACAGATCACCGAGTCGATTGGAAATCTCGACTAATCTCACCGAGTGGTCTCCGTGTTGAGGTTTTGGGAACGTATAAATTCATTTTTTGAAAAGATGAAAAAGGATTTCCCATAGAGTGTATTCCCGAGTCCTTGAGAGTTTTCACATGTTTTACATTGTTGAACAGTCTTGGAGAATATTTGGATCTCAAATTTAAGGTTGTAGGATTCTAGCTTTAATTTTTGCAATGCATATTGTGGATTGTTAACAATTTATATAGATAATCTTTTTTGTAACGATTTGTTACTTTTCACTATGTCTAGCTAAAACCCCTTAGCTTAGGGGTGTATTCATGTAGGTGAATGCATTAATTACCTAATGGGTATTGTTAATTGCTTAATTTAATGTTGTTTTGAAATAGGTTCAATTGTTTGTTCATGTTTTAATTGTTTGCAAATTCGACTCTAGCTTAGCTCTCTATGCTTGCTTGATAAAAGGTATTAGAGTAGAGTGAATGATTGATAACTTTATTGATTTGTATCTTTAAAAACCCACCTTGAGAAAGTGGGTTAATTAACGAATTAGGGTGTTTGGTATTGTAAGATTGTAGAGGTTCGAGAGAACTCACCTAAAACATAATAGTTGATCGATAGATGGCTATTGTATTCAAAACTTATCCTACCCATTGAGATTCAACAACTTGAAGCAATTATTAATTACCTATTAAGGGAAATTCTCATTTGATTAATCATATTCCTCAGGTCTAATATCTAATCGTTTAATTCACGTGTTAATTATTCCTTGTTATCAATTGGTTACTAAATTCTCCTCGTTTGATATTAAATATTGAAACTTAGTTATCTATTTTATGTTGCACAATCTTTTACTTCTAAAATGATTAGAACATGTTTTTACTTAGTAGTTAAATTCTTTACCTGATGACTCCCTGTGGGATCGACCCCAACTCATAGTTGGGTTTTGACTTAGAGGCTCCTGGAGGTCTACTTTCTACAAAGATAGGATGAAGTTGTACTACGCATGCACATTGCAAAAATAAATTTCAGTCCAGGGGACTTTTTTGCTACTGTTTAACTAAAGGATCGTGTTGTTTTCAGGTAAATTGAGGTCCTAGTCGGCGGGACGATTTAAGTCTCACATGTATTTGAATCTGGATGTCTAGATCTTGAGAATGAAAAAAGATGAGCAATTCAAAGTAAATGGCGAGACGGTTCAACACCACATTGGTGTCCTAGAGTAGGTGAAGGTAATAGAATTGTTGTACCTCGATGAAGTCTTACTAATTAATGTATTTGAATCGTGTTGGTGTGCGAAACCATGATTCAACAATCAATGCAGGTGCAGGTGTGTAACGCCCGAAAACTAGTAGGCTAAATAGAGCTTGACGTGAGGGTTAAAGTCATAAATTTAGCTTCCCATACTTAGAGTGAAGGGTTTTAGGGTAGAACATCAAGGTACGACTCCCCAAGGACCAACCAAGGGTCCTTAAGGAGGACCCTAGCAAACTGCCCCAAAAATAGTTCACCCATGAAAAGGGACCCATGCCGTGTAGGAGGTCCAGGCCTCGTGGTGAGGGGTCGTGGGTCAGGCCCCAGAAACAGGTAGGAGACCACCCCATGGATAACCGCATGCCTCGTGGGTCCATCCGCGGCTCATGGGTGTGGTCTCGTGGTGTCACGACCCAAGGGTATACCCTAGGCATAACATGGCGTACTTGAACCCAAAGGGGTCTCATACAAGCCCTTATCATATCATGAACATAGGTTATAAAAAATACGGAAAATTTAAAACTATTTACAATCGAAGTCATTCTCATAAAAGCAAGCGGAAGTCTTTCTATACTTTGTCTCAAACCATCTAATACAACTTTAGAATAAACTCTTGGGACACAACCCATAGAATAGTCTCAAAGACATGAAATAAAAGACATAAAGGAAATGGTGGGTTTTGTCCTCGAAGCTATGAGGACTCACCAAAATCTTCAACTCCTTATCTCCTTAGAAACTTGACTCCAAAAGTATATTTCAATCTCCAAACCCTACATTTTATTAGAATGTATGAAAAGTATGCGTTAATACAAAATGTACTAAATATATTAGCTAGCATAATCATAAGAGCATAAGACAAAGGTTAGTCAATATAAGACATAATCCAAAAATCACATGAAATACTTCATGAAACATAAACTATATGAATAAGATACAATATTATAATCATACTGAGCAAAGTCTCCAACATGAGCATCATATAAGAATTCTTTGATTCTTAGTCATCTCTACCATAATAGTAGTACTATCAAGTAACCTAATAGCATACATGTGCAAAGCATGAATAGCATCCCATAATACCACCCAAGCCAAGTATCCCTTTTTGGTCATCTTAATCATAGCCTATATTCATGGTCAAGTCTTAAGCTTCTCTACCATAAGAGTAATATACTCCTAAGTTCCCTCAAAGCACACTTGTGCAATGTGTGAAAGGCATGTCATACTACCCTTCACACTAAGCATAACCTTGAAGTCATCTGAGTCATGCATACCCTCTTTTTGCCTCATTAATAGCTTAACACTCATAACTAAGGGAATTTCTCACCTTTAATAAATTATCGCAAGGGAGCAAAGTCTAGCACAACCCTTTCTCAAGTTCTTCTTCAATAACCCTAAGTCATACTTGTGCAATGCATGCAAAGCATCCCATAATACTATTCATGCTAAGTAGCACTTTTAGGTCCTCATACTGATACTTCATGGTTTGGAACCTAGTTCTTGTCTTCAACTTTAGAACACTATGAGGCACTCTCTAAAGCACATCTTAGTTCATCTCTCTTATAATTTTGGAATACTATGAGGTAGTTCCTTAAGCACATCTAAGTTCATTATTAACATAGATTTTATGAGATACTTACTTAAGCATGTCTAAATCCATTTATACTTTGAACACTATAAAATACTCCCTTAAGTATGTCTAAGTTCATTATTTGCATGGACCCTATGAGATACTACCTTAAGCATGTCTAAGTCCACTTATACTCTTGAACAGTATGAGGTACTTCATTATATAAGTCTTAGTTCATTAATGCTTAAGAACACTTTGAGATGCTTCTTTAAGAATGTCTTAGTTCATAGGATATGGAGATTGCTACTTGAAACCTTAACTCAACTATATGAAGGCTCCCATCTCATGAGACCTAACTTTGGGGAAACCCACACTCTACTATGTAAGAGTTCCCCCTTTAACTTTTATAGTACTCACATCAAATAGTTGTGGCTCTCCTTTCTTCTTGGAGCTCGAACCCTATCTTGTGTGATGCTCCATCTCATTGTCAATATTCACTTGGAGCCAGACATACACCCCAAGGTTTACTTGTTAAGCCTTGCTTAATACCCATGTCTCATGGAAGGGTGTCCTTGACAATCCATCCATGTTACAGGGATTCTATCACATTCAACTTTCAAACATATATAAATTAGGTTAGGTGAGTATATGACTTTCACCACTATTCTACCTATTAGACTTGTATTCTCATTTAGACTTTACTCTCAAAGCCTTAGCATCTACAGTTACTCAGATATCTTCACTCTAAAGCCCTAACTATTATGATCAGAAGCCTTACTCTCAAGCTTTCTTTCTTAATCTCTTCATTATACCTAGGTTTCAAGATATTTTTGTCACATCCTTAATTACTAGATGATTGTAGTCACAATTGATCATAAAAGTCCAATTTCAACTTTACAAGTCAAGATCCTTCATATTGAATAAGGTCTAGTTCAATTCATAATTATATTATCCTAACATTGAACAATTACTACACATTACATTGATTTAACAAGATCACCTTTGAACCTTCAATTTCACCTCTAATAGCATAAACCCACAAAACATGAAATTCTTCAAGTAAACTAAGGTTGACCATATAAATCACATGAATTAATCATAATTATGTATTATCCACTAGATTGAAATCATACCCAAACACTACCTACAATGTAAGAAGAACCCTAGCTAGAATTGGGTTTTTGACTTCACAATTGGCGGAAAACCTATGGGGCTCTATGGTTGGAATAACACATAGATGATTAAGCTAACTTACCTTAATTCAAAGCCCTAACACAAGATATCAATGAAGGAGTGCTTGTTCTTGACCTATGCTTCAAGCTCTTTCTTCTTCTTCAAGTGTTGGGTTTTCTAGAGAGAGATATATTTGGGTCGCGAGTATTTTTGGAGTTTTGATTCTTAATGAATTATTTGGGGAGGTTAATGAATTAAAATACCTTATATAGTTGTATAAAATCCATATTAATGAACCCCACTTAAATCTAATAAAAAGGGAATTTACCAAACCACCCCTCACTAGGCAGCCCATACCCAGGCACCGCGAGAGGACCTCACGAGTCGTGCTCAAGACCACGAGCCGTGGTCCTTGGTCAGTGGCTATGGATTTGTTACTTGTCCTCCAAAAAACAAAGGGATGACCATGAGTCGTGGTGATGGTCGTGGTCCCTAGGCAGTGGTTTGGCCTCAAGGCGTTGCCTCCCATAAGTCTAAGGAGACTTCAGGAGACACCTCATGAACCGTGGTCAAGACCACTAGTCGTGAAGGTGGTCGTGAACATGGGGCAGTACATTGGCTAAAATGTATTGGCTTCCCTCATTCTATGGAACCTTTACGAGCCTTTCGACTAATTGTGGTCAAGGCCACTGGTCATGAAATGGATCCTGGAGGTCTGGCACTTTGAGGCAGCCCTTAGGGAGATACTGCCTTGGCCTCACGAAACACACCACGAGCCGTGGTCCAATCCACTCGATGTAGTGGTGGTCGTGGACATTAAGCAGTGTGCTCCAAGCTCGGGGCAGCCTTGGCCTTTGGCTTAGGCTTTGCCCCTTTTTGCCCCTATTTGCCTTGGCACTTGCCCTTCCAACCCTCAATTAAATTATAAAAGGTCTTCTAAACTACGGGGTCTAACATGTACCTTGAAGTTTAACCACTAAAACCTTTATTCTAAGCATGGGAAGCCTTTTCTATAACTCTAACCCTCAACATCAAACTCTAGAACCCTAGCTTGAGGCTCTAGTTTGGTCTACTAGTTTCCGGGGTATTACACGTGGGTGAGGCAGAACGTTAGTCTTAGACGGTTAAGTGGGGGTATTATGGAACTTTATAGAATTAATTAGGGGCTAAGTGGTATCATTTTATTAGATTTTAGACCACCTATATAAAGACTTTAGACCCCTAAATTCATTAATCATAGACATTATTTCAAATCACAAAATGAAACCCAATCGGAAATTATGTCTCTAGAAAGTAAAGAAGAAGAAGAGAATCAAGCTAGGTTTCAAGCGTTGTAAGGCTTCATAATCAAGGTATGATAGATTATTCACCCATGGATTCTTCCATCCATGTAGTCCCCTAGTTATTCCACAATTGTGAAGATGAAATCCCCAATTCAAGTTAGGGTTCCTTCCAATATTGTGGGCTATGTTGAGTATGAATACAATTGAGTGAGTATTGCTTTTTTATGATTAATTTAGTAGTGAGTACTATTATTATGATGATATTACATGTTTTCCATGGCTAACCCTAGTTAATTGATGAAATTGAAGTAATGTGAGTTTATGCTTTGTGAAGTGGAAATTGAGGATTAAGAGATAATCTTCTAGAATTGATGTCATGTATAGCAACTGTTAAAGAACAAAAGCATGTAGACATGAATTGAATTAGAATAATGTACATGTGATGGATCATGACTAATAAAGCTTGAGATTGAACCTTTATGATTATATATGACTAGAATTGCTTAAGAATGAAGCATGTCACTAGAATGCCTTGTGATCTAGGTATGTATGATGATTGTTAGAAGTAAATCTTTGAGAGTAAGGCTTGTAGTCATGAATGTTGAATAGAAGAATTTTGAGAGTAAATTTAATGAATCCACGATTTGTACTCATTTAAGGCTCTATTTTAATAGATTTAGTCTCCTCAAATGCATATTTTGTCTCAATAACTGATGTAAATTCTTGAACTTCAGGTATTTGGACTTCGGGACAAAGCATGGACACTATTAAGCAAAAAGGAACAAAGAGGCTAAAACAACGAAAAATGAAGGCCTGAGGATCGCCTAACCCATTAGATGAGTCGCCGAATGTCCTTGGTCTAGCCTAATGTTCCAGTGTGCCAAACCCTGAAGAAGAAGATATAGTTGGCGAGATAAAAGAGGAGTCGACGTGTCACCGAACAGTTTCGCGATATAATGCTTTATCACCCAAAGGTACAAAACCGCAAGGATGCTGAAGGTAAAAGCAGAATGGCGACACAAATGACCAGAGGACAGATCGCCGAGTGGGTCACCGTTCCTGACTTATTGCGTCATGTGATCCTTCGCAGCACAATTTTTGACAACGATAAATACTTGTTTGAATTTTTAAGTTAGAATCAGTTTATGTAATCAAAACCCATTTTTAGAGTTATTCAGTTTTAGAACTTGGTTTTTAGAGACAATTTTCCTTAGCTTTGGAGATTTTGAAGATTCCCATCTCGAAGAAATTGGAAGTGGGTATTGAAGATTCTTCATCTTAGACGTTTGTAAAGAACATATTAATCGTACCCAATTGATGGAAACACATTTCGGTATCAATTTCTATCTTTTTACTATGTCTAGCTGAAACCCGAATTCTTGGGGTGTGATTATGGGTTGAATTAAGTGTTGGGTATTGCTAATTGATTATTTATTCGCTTTTTAAAAGTGATTTCGTTCAGTAATGGTAGTTGTACTTAATGGGTTGTAGTTGCAAATACAATCTTAAATTTGTGTTTTTGGCTTGCTCGAGGGAGATGTTGTAAAACCAAAATTATTGAATCAATGGTCCGTGGGTATTAAGTTGACATGGGTTCAGCTCGAAGAGTGAATTCTAAATCCTTTCCCACATATTCAGCTCGAGAGAGTAAATGGAGTAAAGTGAAGGTTGTGCTTCATTGTGGCTTATTGGTGTTGGAGAGAAACCAATTCGATTTGGGGTTAATTGTTCGAGAGAAAGTTTACCCCCACTAAAGTCTATCTTATTCAATTATTTATAGATGTTTACTATTAATTGCAATTACTCAGTTGTTTACCTTAGCCCATAATCCTATCACATCCCAAGAATCTTGTGTCCATATTCATATTTTCGTGTTAATTGTTGTTTTTAGTTGCTAGTTGACTACAAACCCCTCCTTTAATAATTGACACTTGTGTCAACCTTTAATTTTTCATGTTTTTACTCATAAATGTTTATAGCTATGATTGACTTGAACAAATTTTTGCTTTTCTATTGATTCTCAATTAGGAACCGCTCCCTTAGGACTCGACCCCAACTCACTTGTTGGGTTATATTACTACTCACGATCATTGGCACTTTAACTAAAAGTAGTGTCCTGATACGTGAAATCAAAATGGCAACGCTGCCGGGGAGTGGTGTTAGTTTAGAATTTCTAGTTAAGTTAAATTTTGTTCTTGTTAGTTATAGTTCTACTTACTTTATTTTTAGTTTTGATTTGCTTGTTTGTGTTGAAAACAGGAAGTATGAGCATGAACGATAGCAATGGCAGCCAAGTAAGCCATCAAGAGGACATTGAAAACCTGAATGATGTCAATAAGCCTCATGCTAATGACCCCCATCTCATGGGCGGTATTGGTGCCATTCACTTTCCTCCGGCCAAAGGGAATGTCGTATTTTACATCACAAGTACTATGTTGTAACTCTTGCAACTAAATGGCTCTTTAGTCGTTTGGCTCATGAGGACCCTCATGAGCATATTAGAAATTTCGTGGATGTATGCGAACCGTTCTCCTTCAAGAACATCCCCCAAGAGTCGGTCCAGTAGAGGTTGTTCCCGTTATCTTTGATGGGAGAGGCGTGCAGGTGGCTGGCTGAATTGCCACGTGAATCAATCACTTCATGGGAGGAGTTGGTTATCGCATTTCAAGTGCGATTTTTCCCTCCCACGAAGATTATGACTCTTCGTGATTGCATTCAGAGCATTAAGCGTATAAAAGGTGAGCCAATATATGAAATTGGGTTACGATTCAATAAGTTGGTAATTCAATGCCCAACCCATGACTTGCTTGATAACGTGTTGCTGTAGTATTGGTACTGGAGTCTTGACTCGGTATATAAGGGTGTTGCTAACAAACTTTCTCTTGGAGGTTTGATGCAACAACCTTATGTGATAGCGGCTTAGCCCTTGGATGGCATGACTACCATAAACACGATGTTGTATACCCGTGAAGTCCAGGTCTCCCCTCTAATATTCAAGTTGACTAAGGAACAAATGGAGAAGGACCAAGAGAGGGACTAGAACATGGACAAGATCATGACACATCTTGATATTTTGTCTAAGAATGTCATGGGAGTTGGTGCTCGAAGTGTCAATGTTGTGGGTGTGCATGTTAACGTGTGGAAAGTGTTCAGAAATAGGGAAATTGGCGAGAAAAAGGTCCAGTCCGTGCATAACCAAAGGGGTCGACGGCCCTTACAGAGACCACCATTGGACTCAAGACATATTTAACTTCGAGTCTGTAAAATTCGGCGAGCCCAAGAAATTATTGGTGAGTCGCCAACCCCGATTTAGTCCACCGTTTGGATCTCCATATCAACTGGAAGTCCTTTAAAATTAATCGAGGTAAGCGTCTACTCGACGCTTTGCCGAGAGAATCGGCAAGTAAGACTAATGTCGTGGAATGGGCAAAAACTGGATGATTTTTATGGCTAAAAGGTTATACTTTTCAAACTCATTCACTTTCCCTCTCTTTAAACCTTCACAAACTCATACCCACACGTTATTCTCTATGTGTTTGCATTTTCTAAGTGTTTTAGTCGTTGATTTGTGCTCACAATTTGGATTACATTGCTCCCTAGCAATTCAATCTTATCTTAATCAGCATTAAAGATTGGTTTTTCAAACCCCGAGTTTATTTTTGGCATTTTGAACTCTTATGCAAATGATCTTTTAGAGTTGTCCTGTTCTAGGTCTCTCTAATAGGATTAAAATGGTTGAATGCCTATTTTAATTTAAAAATCTTTTCCATATTGCTTTTCATGTTGAAATCCCGTAATTTGGTGCATTGAAATAGATAAAATTTTGTAGGGTTGTTCTTGTATGTTGTCTAGTTTAGCCGGGAGAAGTCTGAGTATCCCAGGGAAATGGGTGTTATGGTTCTTGTTTGAATTTGAGTTGTGCATGCTTTTATTTTATTTTCGGGGGTTACGGGGTAGAATTCAAGAAGTTAGATTGAATATAGGCCCGTTGGGTCGTTTGGCGAACTGGGTTGAGCTAGCTCAACCATTTGGCGGTTCGCCTAATGTCCCCTTCACGTCTTTAATTTCATGCTTTATTTGAGGTTGGTTCTGTAACTTTCAGTGAGAAGCCTGAGGTCACCAATGGCACTCGGCGACTCACCAAAAGTCATCTTGATCGTCTTTTGTCTGCACCCCTGAACCCTTGTTGCACTTTATCTTTCGGCGGGCTAGCCCTTGCTCACCGAAAGGTGTTGGCGATTTGCCGAAAGGCCCTTCCCATCACCGACTTTCCAAGATATTTTGAGCTAATCCTTTCGGCGATTCTGCTCTGGCTCGCCAAATTGATTTAGTGACTCGCATACTAGATCCGCGAGTATATCTGCAAGTGCATTTTTATGAAATTGATTGACTTATGTCTAATGTTTTTATGATGTTTTGCAGATATGGTACGAACAAATATAAAATCATGCCACCCCGGAAAAGAGTACGAGGTATCACTATAAATGACGGGGGATCAAATCCTCCAAACAAGGGAAAATAAGAGCCTCCTCCAGGTGACAAAGGCAAGGGCAAGAGGACCATATCCGATAGGAATACTACTGGTTCTCGGGATGCTTTATTTGAGTTTGAGGACGACCAACCTCTGCAGTCCCAGCGAAATGAGATTTGGGCTAGATCTCAACCTAACTCAGCCAACGTCCCCCAAGCTGCCATACCCACACACTCAGTGCCAGATCCAACACCTTTTATTTCCCCTATGCAACCAGTCATCCCTACATCTAGGCTTCTCAACAGATTGAAAGGAAATGGTTTGCAAACCATCCTCGAGGAGAAGCTGCTATCTACAGAGGGCCTTGAGGGAAAATACTCTGATGTGAGGGACACCCTTCACTTCCACACATATGAGCAGTTCACCATGCCCCGAGACCCCTGCATTCCTGCATGGGTCCGGGAGTTCGATACAACATATGGTGATATAGTGCTGAAGAATAAGAAGAAGACTAGTGAGTTAAGATCGGTTAAGTTGGTCATGGTCTGGGGTAAGGAAGTTGGGTGCAGCAGTGAGCACATCAACAATGTTTTGGGTAGAGCTCTACATTCAACACGTCCTTATGATGGACTGCCTATCGCACAATCCTTAGATGAATTGAACGGTTGGTTCACTCCACTGATTTTGTATACCACCTAGTGGTGGATCAAGGTAGGGGTCCCTATAGAGAAGAGGGATTTGAGTATTGCTGCTCATTTATGGTTTGGTTTCATTCATAGAACCATAATGCCATATCAGAACGAGTCCATTCTATGCCATCCTAAGGCAGCCTACCTTGGATCTATCATATCCCGGAGGAGCATCGACCTATGACTCTTTATTAAGCAGGAGATGGCCATGAGGGCTAAGCAGAGGCAGACTTCTCTAACATTTCCGGTATTGATTACAGAGTTGTACCGGCGTGCTGGAGTGCCTTGAGATACTGCTAGAGATTTTGAGGTGAGTTCGTTTTCCTCCATTGACATCCGGCGTATTGACGCCGAGTACACTCGTGAGGAGGCAGATAGGAGGAGGGCAGCCCCAACAAATACTTCTCCAGAGGTTGATGTGTATTCCATACTTGCAGAGACCTCTGTATCTTCAGGTACTTCTGCCCCTAACTCTTCTTGACATGCTCCAGGCACATCCACTTCTTCCTAGCAGACCAAGTTTTCTCAAGCGATAATCCTGAGGATGGGGCATCAGGTCCATTCAGCTAATGTGTGGGCGACCCGATTGGAGATATTTGTGCCCTTAATGATTGAAGCAGCTATCTTAGCTGCACTGACTCCCCTCCAAGCCTCTCTTGATGATGACTACTCAAGTCATAGCTTGTGAGAGCAGGCAGGAGGAGACCTTTGAGGTTACTACTTTGAAAGCCAAGGCACCAAACTTGAGGAATGACGTAGACTATCTAAAGTCTACCGACTTCACTTCATTAGTGGAGGCTGCAGATGACTTGGATGCTTTTGATACTTCAGATATTCCACTGGTTGCCACCGGAGAAGTACACAGGGATGAGACAGCAGAAGATGAGTTGGATGCTGAGACAGACGATGAGTAGATAGAGACATAGGAGGAGAGCGTATATGGAGAGTTACCAGATGTTGAGGAGACGATTATGCAGTCGGTGATCCGGTCATCACTGACCGAAACATCTATGGCAGCTCCTAGTGGATCTAGTACTGTTGTTCCTTCTAAGGTGACCCCGGGTAGTGTTTCCCAAGTCCAAACTAATGCACCGGGCACCGATGCCTAGATAGACTAGGAGACTGAGTAGACATGATCCGTTCTTTACCTCCCTCTCTGTCTTACTTTTTTTTTTCCTTTGGATAATTTACTTTCATTTGAGGACAAATGCTTATATTTATGGTGGGGTGAGGCCCACCTTTTGTGTGACATTTGTGATTCTTGTTTTGATTATATATTTGGGCTTTGAGCTAAAAATTGTGTTCTTACATTGTATTTTGTGGAAGGTTTGAGGCTGTAACTCCATATTTATTATTGTAAATAATTTTTGACCCTTCCAAAATTATTCTTTTGCCACCTTGTGTTCCATGTGGTTGTTCTTTTGCAAATTTGAGTATCGGTTTTGATGAATACCGATGACTTCAATAGTTCTTATAATCGAACAAACATTAATGTGCGACTATGATGAGGCCAAATGAAGTTGCAGAGTCAATATGTGAACTTTTTGCATCTCGTTGTGACTAGCCAAGTACCGGATTGAGTATCTTGATGTGAGCTTTGCACACTAGAAAAAGTGGGAGTCTTGTTTTGAAAGTTGTGTTGATGCCTTGTGTGATGAGCTTACCGTGAACCATGTATGATGACACCCAGAATTTTCCCCATTAGTCCGGTTAACTAAGTGAAGCAATTTCTTGATATGATCTTAGGCAACTTTAAAGAGTGTGAACCGATTTGACATTATACTTCTTTATGTGGCCTACTTTGTGAGTGTGTGAAATTCTTTTAAGCACCCCTTGAGCCTTACCCTTTTCTTGGAAGAAGCTTGATGAAAGCTTAACCTTTCTTGATCCATTACCCATAATCCTCATGACTTGTGACCTGTTTTAATAGCCAACTTAGGCCAAAAAAAGGTGAATCAAGAAAAAACAAAGAAGTCCCTTTTGCCCATGTTTTGAGAAGAATGGAACCCCTCCATACATAAAAAAAGGAATGAGAAAGAAAAAGAAAGAAAAAGTTATGAGAATACAAAAAGAATGGGGTTTCCAATGGTCCATGGAAGATGAATAAGAGGTGACTTTTAAGCTTGAATGAAAATTATGAAGAAAAGGGAATAAGGTGTTATTCACATCACATTTCATGAGGATTACAAGCTAGGAGCCTAAATAACCATACCTTTGCACTCAGCCCCATTACAAGCCATGAACAGATTGTCTTGATCTTGAATGAGTTAAAAAAAAGTCGATTGGAAAATAAGAGGACACTGATGGGTGAAAATCATACATTTTGTTCATCTTTGTGAGTGTGAGTGTTGCATTTGATTCTGGAGCTTTAAATTATTGAAGCATTGTGTGAGAATATGTAATCATTCTTTGTGTGAGGACATTTGATCACCTTTGTTGAGCTTTAACGTGCATTTGAAGCAAGAAATGTGAGTTTGAGATTCTTTGGTAATGGTGAGTCACAACTTGAATCTTTGAGTGTACAATTGATCATTACATGAGTAAGTTGAGTCTTCTTATTTTCATTCATGACTGAGTGTTGTATAGCACCGTTTGAGACATTCTTTTTGAACTGCTGAACTTGAGTTTTACTTGAGGACAAGCAAAAGTTTAAGTGGGGGTGTTGATGAGTGATGAGTCCACAATTTAGACTCATTTAGGGCTATATTTTGATAGAATTAGCATCCTCAAATGCATATTTTGTCTCTATATCTGATAAACATCCCTAAGTTTCAGGTATTTGTGTTGAGAGACAAAGCATGGATGTTATTGAGCAAAAAGGAACAAAGTGGCTGAAAGAAGGAAGAAAAGACAGCCTGACGATCGGTTAATCTATTAGGCGTGTCGCCGAAAGGCCTACAACCTCGCCTAATGTTATAGTGTGCTTATCCTTGAAGAAAAAGGTCAAACCTACAAGGAAATGGAGCAGTTGGCAAATGACCGAGCAGTTCTGTGAAGCATCACCATATCTCTCAATAATTCAGAACGCGAAGATGCTGAAGGCAAAAGCTAAAAGGCGAGGTACCAGACCAAAAGGCGAATCGCCGAGTAGTTTGGCGATCCCGACTAACTGCGCTGAGTGGATCCTTCGCAGCAGACTTTTTGACAGCTATAAATAACCGCTTAAATCTATAGCTTAGTATCAAGCTATTGGAAAACTAAGTTTTAGAATAAAACAATTTTTACATTTTTGGAGACATTGTTCTTGAGCCTTGAAGATTCAAAGGGTTTCAACTCTAGAAATTGGAAGTGGGTCGTCAATAATTTTCATCCTTGACGTGTTTAAAGACTTTATTTATCGTACCCATTTGATGGTAACACCTTTTGGTATCTATTTTTTTCTCTTTTTCAGGTCTACCTAAAACGCCAATTCTTGGGATGTGATTTTGTGAATATGGGTTAGATTATCTACTGGGTCTTGCTTATTGACTGTTTATTTGTTGTTTAAATGTGATTTCGTTTAATAGTTGTGTATGAACTTAGTGGAATTGTAGTTGCAAATACGATTTCATCTTAGTGTTTTTTGTTTGGTCGAGAAAGAGGTAGTAAAACTAAGGCTACTAAATTGATAGCCGGTGGTATTGGGTTGATATGGATTTAGCGAGAGAGAGAGAGTGAATCCTAGTTCTTCTCCCACACATTCAGCTCGAGAGAATGAATAGGCTAAGGCGGAGGTTGTACTAAATATGGCAAGTCGGATTCGAGAAAAATCTAGTTGATTAGGGGTACGTTGTTGGAGAGAGAATTTACCCCCAACTATAGACTAGGCTAGTCACAAATGTTCAACAATTTACTATCAAAAACATGTACCCGATAGTCTAGTCTATCCCGTATTCCTATCACATCCCGAGAATCACGCCTCTCTATCTCATTTTCTTATATTTTTACTATTTTGTTAGCTGCTACTTGACTACAAACTCCCATTGATAATTGATGCTTGTGTCATCCCTTTTAGATTTAGTATGTGTATACTTGATAATGTTTTTCGCTACAGTAAACTTTAGCATTTTTTGCACCTAACCATTAATTTTTAGGAACCGCTCCCAACCCATTCGGTTGGGTTAAATTACTATTGTACGATCGTAGAAACTTGAATTGAAAGTTGTTTTTTGATTACGCAAACATAAAAATGGCACTGTTGCCGCGGAGTGGTGTTAAGTGAAAATTCTTGTTTAAGATGAATTTAGTTTTTGTTAATAGTAGTTTACCTACCTAATTTTTAGTTTTGTTTTGCTTGTTGGTACTTTAAAGAAGGGGAGGTGAGTATATAGAATAGTACTTGCGAGCTAATGGAGTTTCCTCCATTAGAAGTAATGATGTTCCGGGATCGTATTATAACCTTCAAGAAATTGGAAGGTGAACAGATCCATAAGTCATGGGAAAGGTTTAAAGAACTGATAATTCAATGCCCAACTCATGACATTCCTGACATAGCCCTCCGTGACTATTTGTACAGAAGTCTTGGTCTCGAAAACAAGGTGTTGTTCGACCAACTCATTCTGGGATGAATTGTAAAATAGCCATATGTGATAGAAGCCCAACTGCTTGATCAAATAGCTAAAACGAACCAAGAAGTAGAAAAGGACTTCATGTTTGCCGCACTAATGACTAAGATGGGTGAGTTGGCCAAAAATATGGTGGAGATCGAAGTATAATGCAAAAGCAAGGATAAATACATCCCTCCTCATGAGTGAAGAAGGCCAAAGAATAATGAGGTTAAACACATTGACGGAATACTCTCAATCATTCTCCACAAGGTGACTGGGCAGGATAGAGAGCTGGAAGAAATGAAGGAGAGCATCAAAGTGAATACTAGTTCAGTTTTTATTCTTAGTACTCTGTTTTAGTTTTATTAAGTTTTGAATACAATTTTAAGAGACAATATTCTATTTAAGTTTGGAGAGGGTTTTTGAAGAACTTGAAGATTCAAAGGATTTCAACTCCATGATTTTGGACTTGGGTCTTGTCGATTCTTCACTCTTGGCTTCTTTTAAGACTCAATATTTCATACCCAT
The DNA here is from genome assembly GCA_029582605.1 of Solanum gracilifrons. Classification (NCBI taxonomy): domain Eukaryota; kingdom Viridiplantae; phylum Streptophyta; class Magnoliopsida; order Solanales; family Solanaceae; genus Solanum; species Solanum gracilifrons. The sequence goes on along the minus strand of JAJOOH010000431.1, from coordinate 4,862 downwards.
TGATGGAAACTAAGATTGGTATAACTTTTTAACTCTTTTACATGTCTAGTTAAAACCCCAATTCTTGGGGTGTGATTTTTTGAATATGGGTTAGATTATCTATTGGGTCTTATTTGTTAATGGTTCATTTCTTGTGTAAATGTGATTATATTTAGTAGTTTTGGTGGAACTTAATGAAATTGTAGTTGGAAATACAATTTCACTTTTGTGTTTTCGGCTTGCTCGAGAGAGAGGTCGTAAAACTAAGACTACTAAATTGATGGCCGGTGGAATTGGATCGACATGAGGTTCAGCTTGAGAGAGTGAACCCTAGTCCTTCTCCCACACACTTAGCTCGAGAGAGTGAGTGGGCTAAGGCGGAGGTTGTTCTTCATGCGGCAACTCGGTGTTCGAGAGAAACCAAATTGATTCGGGGTAACGTGCTCGAGAGAGAATTTACCCCACTATACTCTAGCCTAGTCACAAATATTCAACGAATTTACAATCAAAAGCATGTACCCAATGATCTAGTTTATCCCATATTCCTATCACTTCCCAAGAATCCCGTCTCCATATTCGTACGTCTCTTTATTTTTGTTGATTTGCACTTTACTTGTTTACAAATGCCCTATTGATAATTGACACTCGTGTCTAACCCTTTAATTTGTCATGTCTTCATTTGGTATAGTCTTTAGCTACGGTTAGCTTTAGCACCTTCCCACTTAATCAGTAATTCTCAAGCCCACTCCATTAGGACTCGACCCCAACTCTTGGTTGGGTTACTTTACTGTTATGTGATCGTAAGCACTTGCATTGAAAGTTTTGTCTTGATTACACAAACATCAAAATGGCGCCGCTGCCGGGGAGTGGTGTTACCTGAAATTTTTTATTAAGTCGAACTTTGCTTTTGTTAATCGTAATCTACTAACTTAATTTTTAGTTTTCTTTTTCTTTGATGTTGATTATGTAGGAAGATACCCTGAGCATGGCCGAAGGAAATTGTAGCAACTTGGCTATGACGAGTCAAGAAGTCGAGAGAGACTTCAAGTTAACCGCACTAGTAACTTAGCTGAACGAGTTAGCCACAAAAATAGGAGAGGTGGAAAACCAGTGCATGAGCCAAGGGAGGTACATACCCCCTTATGAGCAGAAATAGTCTAGAGACTGGGAGAACAATCGTGTCGAGGACACACTCCAAATCATTATCCAAAAGATCACCGAACAAGACCGAATGTTGGAAGAGATGAAGGAGAATACTGAAGTGTTGATTCAAATGATTGGCTCCCATTCTAGATCGATTCCGTTGATGAAGAGACTCATGAGTTATGTCGTGCCTCCTATTCACTCAAATGAACTGTTGGGGTTGCCTAGTAACACTAGGATCAACCCCACCAATGGAGAGTGAATGAGGACATGCGTCGTGCCACGATGTTAACTAAAACGCTACTTGGGAGGCAACCCAAGGTTTTAGATTCTTTTATTTGCTTTTATAAATAATAGTGTGTTAGTGGTAAAGGCGTAAATGCTGAAAGATTTTGGAAAATGCATATTAGCGAGTTTTTGGAAAATGCATATTAGCGAGTAAAATGGTCAGTCGGCAAATCGCCAAAATGGTCAGTGTGCCCGTCTCAACCCGCCGTTTGGCTCAACTCGAATTTAATTCAGAGCCTGTAAAACTCGGCGAGCTCAAGAAGCAAATCGACGAGTCAGCAACCTGTTCAGTCACTTCGATTCAGACCGCCGTCTTGACCCCTAAGATATTGATGATCTTATTGAAAACAGCGAGGCAAGTAACCACTCAGCTTATTGCTGAGTGGATCGACGAGTGCAACTAACGTCGCCGAAAGGATGTGAACTGGACGGTTTATATTGGCCAAAGGTCACAAAATTTGAACTTATTCAATTTCCCTCATTTTAAAACTCCACAAACTAACACTAAGTTAGTATTTTCAATATTTTTATATTCCATTAGAAAGTTTAGTAGTTGATTGGTGCTCGGAACTAGGATTTCTTTGCCGCCTAGCTTTTCAATCGCGTTTTAATCGGCATTTAAGGTTGGTTTCCGAATCCCAAGTTTTCATTCAAAAAATATGTACTCATTTGCAATAATTGTATCATATTGTTGTGGGCCTCTCTGATAGAATTGAAATTCTTAAATGCCTATTTCAATTTGCAAATCTTTCCATTATTGTTTTCATCGTCAAATGCCCGTAAAATTGGTGCTTTTAAATGAATGAATTTGCATTTAGTAGTGCATGCATGTCGTTTAAATTAATTGGGTGAAGATTGAGTAACCCATGTTTGTGCTAAATGATGAAAATTGCTCAATGATAGAGCGGGTGACAACACTCTTAAGAGCAAATATCGTCAAATGGCTAAATTTGGCAAAACCCAGAAAAATTAGAGTATCCCGGGGAGATGGGTAGTATGGCTCTTGTTTGAATTACATTAGTGCATGCTTAGATTTTGTTATCAGGGGTTGCGGGGTTGAACTCGAGAAGGTGGATTGAAAATGAGCACATTGAGCCGTTCAATAAGTTGGGACGAGCTCGCAGAACTATTCGGCTATTCGCCTAAAGACTCCATCTCACTTTAAACTTCATGTTGTATGTGTTGTTTGAGTCTGTAGCTTTTAGCAAGAAGCCTTTGGTCGCCGAACGCACTCGGCGACTAGCCGAAAGTACACTTAATCTCCCCTTGTATGCTTCCATGAACCTCCATTGCATTGTAACTTTCGGCGGACAAACCCATGATTGCCGAAAGTAGTCAGCGATTTGCTGAAAGGGCCTTCCCATCACCGACTTGCATTAATTTTTAAGCTAATACCTTTGGCGAGCCCGATTTAGCTCGCCAAAGAGGTTCGGCGACTCGCTGAATGGATCGGTGAGCCTGTCTGCAATAGATTTTATGTGTTTGTGTTCGATTGTCTCCTAATTTCTCCTGATCTTTTGCAGATATGGTATGTATAAATCTAACCATGCCACCCAAGAGAAAAACGTATGCCATAAATATAAACGAGGGGGTGAAATCCTCCAAAGAGGAGAGGAAAAGAACTCCCACCGAGATATAAAGGAAAAAGGAAGAAGCATGTAGATAGAAAAGGAATAGCTATTGAAACCCAGGCTAATTTTTCAGAACCAGAAGATGAGCAGCCTGTGATAAACCGAATGATTGAACTTCAGGCCAGATCTCAGTCCAGATCCATCAATATTCTCTCAGCTGCCACTACTCCAGCAACAGACTTTGTGACAGCGCAGACACCTCCAATAGACCCTGCAATCCCTATCGTTCCTCCTCCTATACTACTGAACAGACTAAAAGGTGAGGGGGTGCGGACCATCCTAGAGGAGAAGCTATTATCTACGGAGGTCCTGGAGGGAAAACATCCCTATGTCATTGAAACCCTCCGATACCATGAGTTTCGGTAGTTCACAAGGCCCCGAGGCCCTTACATTCCTTCCTGGGTTAGGGAATTTTACACAGCTTATGAGGAGTTGGTGCCCAAGAACAAGAAGAAGGCAAGCGAGTTTAGACCGGTAAAATCGGTGATGGTTAGAGGCAACGAAGTTGAGTGCCACAACGAGTATATTAACACTGTATTGGGAAGGCCACTGCATTCTGCACTTCCCTACGAAGGGTTGCCTATTGTTTAATCCATAGATGACCTGAACGGTTGGCTAGCTCCTATGATTTCTGACACCTCCCCGTGGTGGATGGATGCAGGGGCACCTATTGAGAAGAGTGACTTGAACATGGCTTCCAGGTTCTGGTTTGGTTTCATCAACAACACCATCATGCCATCCAAAAATGAGTCCATTTTACACCATCCTAAGGCAGCTTTCCTTGGTTCTATCATGTGCAGGAGGAGCATCGATCTGGGGCTGCTGATTTCACAAGAGATAGCCATGAAGGCCAAGGAGAAGTTGATTTCTCTGCCACTCACAGTCTTGATCACGGAGTTGTGCTAGCATGTTGGAGTACCTCGGGACACTACGAGGGATATTGTGGTCACCCCCTCTTCCTCTGTTGACATTCGGCGTATTGAGCCCGAGTTCACACGATAGGAGGTAGACAGGAGAAGAGAAGCTCCGACAAATATTTCCCCAGAAGTTAATGTTGACTCGTTACCAGCAGAGGCACCTTCGCCTACTCCGTCCTCTGAGCCTTCATGTACATCCGCTCCATCCTCTTTTTCACATGGCCCAAGTTCTTCTTCCTCCTTCCAGCCTACCAGGATTACTCAGGCCATGATCATGAAGATGGGACACCTGGCCTATTCAGCGGATGTGAGAGCGACTCGATTAGAGTGATCCATTCCAGGGATGATCAATAGTGCTTTATTAGTTGTACTGAACCCCCTTAGGGCGTCTGTTGATTCTCTGGCTACTAGAGTCACTGCTTGTGAGAGTATACAAGGGGGAGACATTCGAGGTTTTGGCTTCGAAAGCCGAAGTGGCAGAATTGAGAAAGGGAGTAGACTATTTGATGTCTATCGACTTCACCTTATTGATGCGGGGTGCAGGTTACGAGGATGCTCCTGAAACCTTGGGGACTCCTCCGGCTACCACCAGAGATGTACAAAGGGGTGGCAGAGCATATGAAGAGTTGGATGCAGAGACCGATGAGGAGCTAATTGTCACGACCCGGGAGCACCCCCTAGTCGTAACCGGCGTACTCGACCTCGAAGAGGTCTAATACAAGCCTCTTAGCATTCATTCATCGCATATACACTAAAACCATAATGAATTTAAAACTTTCTTTACCAAGAAAACATTTAATTAAAAGTAGCAAGCGGAAGACTTTCTAGACTTTATACATGATGTCTCATAACCATCTAATACTTTAGAGTACAAAATTCGGGACTAATCCCGTACACAACTCAA